>RJWJ010029849.1:0-20314 GCA_004363605.1 Indri indri | reverse complement strand
TTGGCAGATCCTTTTTTTGTGAAGGGCTGGATAGTAAATATTTTAGGCTATGCCGGCCATATATGGTCTCAGTCACAATTATTCAGCTCTGCCATTGTGACCCAAAAGTAGCCAGAGACACTGAATAAATGCTCCAGTAAAACTTCATTTGCGGAAATAGGCGGTGGACGGGATTTGGCCAACTCCTGGTCTGGTTCATTTGTTTCTTGATCTCTGTCTCGCTCGTACATCCACAGCAGCAGTTTTCATAAAGAGTTCCATTGATTTATTCATTACAGTTAGGTAAGGTGAGATTGTAGAAGACCTGGATCTTGTGCCATTGACAAAAACTGACTCTCTTCTTCTTTCTTTACTCTTTTATTCAGGACATTTTATTTCCTTACATCAAGGAAAATGTTAAAGAGTATCTGCAGACACATTGGGAAGAAGAGGAGTGCCAGCAGGATGTCAATCTCTTGAGGAAACAGGTTGGGACATTTCTGTTTCACATTCCCAAGCGTCTCGGAATCGAGGGTGCCTAGACACGTAGGATGTCTTCTGCGCGTGGTGTAAAATGAGGCCCCGGTTCACAGGGGTAGAAGTTGCCGGGGCTTGCCTTCTCAGGAATTCGCAGCACGTAATTAAAGAACAGATCATGGAGTTTGTTGTCTCTAGAATGGCCTCTTTCTAGAGCTATTTAAATTGCATAAAAATATCACATGTTTATAAAACTAAGCTTTTTTCAGGGTGGAATGCAAAGGTTTTGTGCAGTCTGCATTTTTTCATTACTATCTCCAAGTAACAGCACCTCATCGTTTTCCACTCTCTACTGCCTGCCACCCCTCTTCAGTGCTCCTCGGTCCCCACATCCACACTGTCCCCCCAGACTTGTCACCCCTGCACACCCTGGCCCAGCCTTCACGTTCGCCCGGGTCTCGTGTGCTTTGTGCTGCCCTCTTTTCCCTGCCAGTCTTCAGCCTGCCTGTTCCTTCATTGTGTGCTGCGGAACGCCTGCTCTTATTTTTGTTAAATTGCTTCGGTGGCAAAGATCTTAGGTGGTTTGTGGAGCTAACTCACTGGCAGTTATTTTTTTAGTTAATTTGTTTTGGGTTTTTTTTTTTCTTTTGGAGATGGAGTCTTGCTCTGTCGCCCTGGGTAGAGTGAGTGCAGTGGTGTCATCTTAGCTCACTGCAACCTTAAACTCCTGGGCTCAAGCGATCCTCCTCTCTCAGCCTCCCAGGTAGTTGGGACTATGGGAATGCGCCACCACGCCCCGACTAATTTTTCTGTTTTTCATAGAGACGGAGTCTTGTTCTTGCTCAGGCTGGTCTTGAACTCCTGACCTCAAGTGATCCTCCCACTTTGGCCTCCCTGAGTGCTAGGATTGCAGGCGTGAGCCACTGTGCCCAGCCCTCTGTTACCTTTTTGTTGTTGTTGCTGCAATCTTTGTTGGATCATACATATTCCCCCATTGTAGTATATAACTATGTATGTATGTATCTTTAGAGATCGGATTGCAGTGTCACAAGGTCAGTGTTCTAAATGGCTGTTGGGATTTTTGCAAGATGTGGGCAAGTGTAGGAGACTGCATGTGAACCAACCCCATTATTTCCCTAGCTTCTTTGCATTGAATTCCAGGCATAAATGAATTTATGAGATTTTCTTTGTTTCTTCAGTTAATTATAGTGCAGAGAAAAATGATCAAATTTAATTGAAGTCCTGGTTTGGTGACCCTAGTAAGTGAATCAACAAACCCTTATCCCGTCACTGTGTGCTCTGCCTTCTCCTGTACAACATGCCTCTCGGTTAAAATTTCAGCTCTAGCAATCCAGGAAAGGCAACGTGAATTTATTAATCCAGGTTCTTTTAGGAATCATTTGTATCAGCTCCAAGGTGTGCGATATTTTAATTTGTAGCAGTGCTAGGGTTGATGATAGTTGGAAAAAGTTGTTCTGCTTGGGTTTTTGGGTCTCATTTTAAATGATCTTTTTTTGAGTAAGTGGAGAAACAAACTTTGTGTTGTTTCTGACTTAAAGGCTGAAGAGGACGCCCACCTGGACGGGGCTGTTCCCATCCCCGAAGCGTCTGGGAACGGAGCGGAGGGCCTGCGGCAGATGATTCAGGCCGTGGTCGATAACGTGTGCTGGCAGATGTCTCTGGACCGAAAGACCACTGCCCTCAAACAGCTGCAGGGCCACATGTGGAGGGCGGCATTCACAGCTGGGCGCATGAAAGCAGAGTATGTGCTCAAGTCAGTCTAAACGTTTCACCAGCCCCAAACCCGAATATGTTTTTCTAGTCCTCTCTTTCCAGTGTAAGTAGAATGTTTGGTAAAATAGATTAAATCAACATTCTTTTAATTCTAACAAGTGAGTTGTTTTATTTTTTCAAAGCTGAGCTAAAGCATTTCACCCGGCTAAATTCTGCAGACCCGCATGTCTAGCTTTGTGGGATAGTTGAAAGACTTTTAGTCCCAGTTTAAAACAGCTTCCTATAGCATTTCCTTGAACTAAGACATGTTCGATCCTTAGCAGGCTGGTGACAGCAGTGTTAGGCTGCTTCCCAGGACTGTCAGTTACCTGCTTTTTGCTCTGTTAGAGAGTGAGGATGCTATGAGATGTGTCCTGTCATTTTTGGGTTCCTTGGAGAATGTCGGCACTGCCACTGTTTTCTGTGCTCTTTCGAGCAACTTCCCTAAATCCTTTAGTCTTGGTTGTGGAGTTCCTGATAGCACTCCTGCTTAAGGAGACTCATGAGTATAGTATTGCTTAGAAATTCCTTTTTTTTTTTCAGACAGAGTCTTGCTCTGTTGTCCTGGGTAGAGTACAGTGGCATCATTGTAGCTCACTGCAACCTCAAACTCCTGGTTGCTCAAGCGATCCTCCTGGGTGCCTCCTGAGTAGCTGGGACTACAGGTGCACGTCACCCCACCTGGATAATTTTTCTATTTTTAGTAGAGACCGAGTGTCGCTCTTGCTCAGGCTGGTCTCAAACTCCTGAGCTCAAGTGACCCTCCCGCCTTGGCCTCCCAGGATACTGGGATTACATGCGTGAGCACTGCACCCAAACGAGAAATTCTTAATAAGATTCTGCCGCTAAGGATTTTAGTCTTGTTGCCTGATGTAAACCCTAAAATCCAAGATCGTTTCCAACTGCCCATATTTATTTGTTTTGTATTTCTGTCAAACAGATGTCATTCTTTTATTTATGTACTTTACAAGGAGCTTCTACCTTTTAAATTTCAGGATATGCCAATTATCTGGGAGTATCAGCCAGTTCACATAGTAAAAGACTCAAACCGTGGAGCCAGGAGCCCGTGCCCTAGTAGTTAGCCCTTTTCTTTGTCTTGGTTCCTTAATTATAAAACCAGGGCTTGGCGTAAATGACCATAAACTGCTAAAGCATTGCTTTGGAGCAGTAACAATCTGTGCAAATTTAACGTGGAAAAATTCTGTTTCCATGTGCACTGCAAAGTAATACACTTACAGTTATGTGCCCTGGTTTTTAACATGTTGATCTCTTGCCTTCAATTAGTGCTGCATATTGAGCATATTAATACATATTCAACAGAAAGCTTCTCTGACATTTTCTAGTTAAGGTTTTAAAGATGGCTGCTTCTATAACCCAAGTTCCTCTTTTCACCCTCTGTGATGTCATTTCCTCCATGAATATGGAATATACTGTGAAATTGGTAAAAGAGAGTGTCAGGAGTCAGAAAATCAGATACCGTTTGCAGATTGACTCTGAGACAGTACACGTCTCTTAACTGATTAGTAATGTAATTTTTTTCCTATGTAGTAAAACTGTAGGTTTTCTTAGTTCTCAAGAAATTCTGTTTTCTAGCTAATCAAAGGTTTATAGCTTTGAACTCCCAAACTTTTTTTAAAAAAATCATTTTGGGTGCAGATCTTTCTAAATGTATTTTCATGCCTTCTTGGAGCATACTGGATGTAATTTAGCCTTTTCTTGTTATTTACATCAGAGATCATATAATAGTATAACATTGTTGGTGTTGTTTGCTTTTTTGAGTTACTTGGTAATTTAAAAAATCACTTTCTTGTTTCATCCCTTTATCTGTAATCCCCTTTTTCTGTCATTAGTGTCGCAATCTATGAAAATAGTTTTAGAGGAAGGAGAGGATAGTTTTTCTACTTTCTACCTAAAGTATTACTTCTAATCTGCTGTGATCCTGGAACTCTGGCAACACATTGATTAGCTTATTAGAACTACAGGAGTTCATGGTCATGGAGTTGCTTCTCAGGTTACCATTTGGGTACAAATAGAGAAATGTGTGGCATTATTTTGACTGGTTTTCATCTGGCTAGATGATGTTTCTGCATTTTAACTTGGTGGTTTTCCCTCTAGGTTCTTTGCAGATGTAGTTCCAGCAGTCAGGAAGTGGAGAGAGGCTGGAATGAAAGTGTATATCTATTCTTCAGGGAGTGTAGAGGCGCAGAAACTGTTATTTGGGCATTCTACAGAGGGAGATATTCTTGAGGTAGGTTACTTGGTTTACTTTGTTTTTTGACACTGTCAAAACATGCAATAATGACTGTTATAGGAATGTACTATAGTTATAAGCTAAATCAGCATTTAGATTAATTGTGCATTTAGATTCATATGTGCTAAGCAGGTTGTAACGAGAAGTGGAAAAACTGGGAGGGGGGATACATTATAGGGAAGGATGAAATGTTGTCTGTGTTATCTGTTTTTGGATCAAAGGTTCTTAAACTTTGTTGTGTATAAAGATCACCTGGGTAGTTTGTTAAAAATGTGGATCACTGGGCTCTGCTTTCTAGCAAATCGAATTGGCAGGTCTGGGGTGGGGTCCAGAATCTGTATTTAAACGTCTAATAAAAGTGATTTTGATGAGGATAGTACTGGAGTCATCTGTTACATGTATGCACGTACATGCTAGCATGTAAATCAACTGCCTCGCCAATATTAGAAAATCAACAACCCGAAGGAAACTAATGGAATGCTTTTTTTGGTTGTTTAAAACTAGGTAAGAAGAAAAGAATCACTTTTAATTGTATTGCATTTATAATTTCTTCTATATGAGGTTATTAAATGACATTTATTCTGTGTCTTGAAAAATCAAATCAGGAAAGATGCAAAATAGTCCTAAGAGGTACATAGACTGCTTGAATGAAGCAGGGCGCAAGGTGGACTCATTTGCTTATGGCTCTTTGGATAGGGACGGATTTTATTGCAGAAGAAACTGCGTTATTATAAGAGAGAACTGGGCACAGAATTCAACACAGCGATGAGTGAAGGTCACTTACGCGTTTCTTGTACGTGAGAAAATTCCTGCCGGGCCCTCTGTGTGACTATCCCTGCACCCCCTGGAGGATGGGGCTGTCAGTAGAAGAGGGGATACAGGGAGGCTTCAGAAAGAAGTGCTGACTGACCAGTACAGGTTGCACTCAGTGACAGGCAGTAGGTAACTCGGCCGGATAATTTTTAAAAATACATATTTATTGAGCCCCCTACCCTGTACAGAGAACACTTTGGCTTTGGAGGTTGTCGTATTCTAATTTTAGTACTTTCTTACTTTTCATTTATTTGTAAATCAAATGTTAAAATAAATAATGAAACTCCTTAATCATTGGTGACTGTTCTCTGAATACAGATATAACTTCTTTTCTGTTCTCTGTGATGAAACTGGCAATAAGGTGATAATAGACAGGACATGATACTCACTGAGTCTGCTAATGATTTTATTCTCCAGTTACCAAGTGAAGCAAACTGAGAAAATATGCAAAATCAATCTGAACTTCTTGAAAGTGAAAAAAAAATTTAATATTGCCTAAATTTATCTTTGAGTGTTCATTAGGCTTGTTTTTAGTTTGTGAAAAGTTCTGAAAACATTCAAGAGATCATGTCAGAATAGCTGATCCTAAATATGGACTTATTTTAATAACTATTGGTTGAATTTGCAAGTTACAAATTTTACTCCAATTATTTCCAAGAGGGTAAGGACATTTAATAATACTAACTCTACAGTAGAATTTCAAAATGTTTTAATTAGAAAATGAAAGTTTTTGAAAATAAAGTAATAGCTTATTAATGAGACAAGTTGGAGAAATCTTCATTCTAGGATCAAAAGGACAATGTTCAGAACTTTTCGTCAGGAATAAAACTCAGTCCAATAAGTAGTTTGAGTGAAAACAGTGTTTTAAGGATAAAATGTAGGGCATGTATATTTTAAACGATTTTGGATATAAAGTGAATGCTAATGAAATCCAAATAGACTATAAAATGACCGTATATATGTTGAGCTGGTCGTTTTCTTCTTCCAAAGGTTTATTGTGAAATTTTTATATTTACTTTTTGTAGGCTCTATAACGTTCTCTACTGAGTCGTGTTTATTGAATGAACGAAGTCACTGATTATCACGTATTTCAGAGAACAGGGATGTGAGGCAGAGAGTTTCTGTGTATTGCAAGTGTGTTTGAATTGTCTTTCCTCTCGTCGTTGTTCAGCTTGTCGACGGTCACTTTGACACTAAGATTGGACGCAAAGTGGAGAGTGAGAGTTATCGAAGGATCGCAGACAGCATCGGGTGCTCAACCAACAACATTTTGTTTCTGACAGACGCTACTCCAGGTGAGTAATGGAACTTACATACTCCCGGACAGGAGCTGAGCCTGGTACTGCAAACACATTCTTCTTTAAAGAAAGTTTGTGTGGGAATCCCTGAAAAATGAAAGTTTTATAAAAAGAAACAGTGACCCACCTCCCTCTCCATTTACCAGCCCTCGGGGGTTGTGTGTGGGGAAGTGACATTGGAAAGTTTTGTCTACTTAGCCGTGGTTTCCCACCCATCACTCTGTGCGCGCGTACATACTGACGGCGCGGGAAAGTAACACGGGAAGGTCAGGTGGCAGCTGTAGGAAGGCGCGTGCGGGCAGGAGCACTGGGGCAGGCGATGGTTGGTTAAGGACCGTGGAGTCACGGCGGACCTGCACCAGACGCATTTAACAGCAGCGAGATACCTATGCGCACCCGGCAAAAACAAACAGAGAAAGAGAACTGTAAATAGTTGAAGCACTTTTTGCCCATTGTTGCGTTGGCGAGCCGTGAGTAGGGGCCTCATCCCTGCCTTCCCTTGGACGGTCTCTGCTCCCAGGCAGGCTTTGTGGTATGCGATTCACCTATTTAAAGACATGCATATTTTTCACCCGGCATGGCCCTGTTTATTACACACAGTACATTAGCACACACATTGTTAAACTTTAAGGGTCGAATGCCCAAAATAGTACACACATACTGTACTTTACTGCCAATGTAAATTATTTCAAGAGTAGTTTCGATCGAATGGAAAACGCGCACCTGAGCGTCTGTGTGAGCGCGAGCGCCCCCTAGAGAGTCGCAGAAGAGGGCAGCGAACGAGGAAACGAGGAGCGGGAGGAGCCGGAGGGGGCCGGGGGAGGCGTTGGCTTTATGTGACTCCCGGGCAGCTTCTGCAGTCAGTAGGCGAGACCCTCTCTCCAGCCCCGCCTGTCTGTCGTCACAGAATAAGTCGCTTCCACTCATTGGGGTTCTCAGAGATGGGGCCAAAGGACAGTCCAGGTTTCTGGTGAAGGTGTCTTACCTGAAGGGTAGTGTGTTTGAGCTGTATTCTTTCTGTTCTGCTGACCCTTAAGCTTTTGGTCATTGCGATAGGCAAGCAGGAGTTGTAGGTATATAAGCAGGTACTAACTAACTTGCTAAGCAGTTTTTTTTTAAAATTAATTAACGTAGATCATCTAATGCCTGAAGAAGTTGCAATAATTTTTCCCAGAAGAACAGAGGTAGAGTAGGCTTAATTTTACCTGACATACAGTGGACATTCAGTAATTAATGATATCTTTGTTAAATTTCAGTCCTCGGTAAATTTAGACTAGAATTTTTAATCCAGGTAGACGTTACCAATTCACAGCTATTTATTATCTTGAGGTTTGCAAATTCCGCATGTTGGATGGGGAGCGGCCCCTGTCCTGCACGTCCTGGCTTGAGTTAGCGTCAGAGTCCACGCGCTTCTATAAACTGTCAGCTCATTTGTTCGGCTTTCTGGAAGGCCTCACGTTCACATGTTTGATTGCACTGGAGGAGACAGACAGACACAGGTACCGACATGCTGCCGGGGAGCCAGGCCATTGAAATGTGCTGTTGTTGAGCCGTAGCCTCACGGCCACCGTTTCACTTGGTTTCTGCTTTGATCTGTGAATGTGCTGCATATGTTTGCTCATCGTGTTTCTGTGTGGAAACCTTTTACTGAGTTGAAGCTGCAATACACCCTTGAGTGACTTCGGGGGCCTTAGAGCGGTGGGGTGGGGAGGTCGCTTCACTGTCCGTGTAGGGGAGGGATGTGCCGTAAGTCTCTGTGAAGAATGATAATTTGAAGACCTTTCACTGTGTTTTGCTCTTTATGGAAAGGAAATAGGACTTGTCCTGGTGAGTTGAGATGTTCAGTCTGTGAATTGCTTTTCTTTAATCATTCATATAAAGGAGGCTTTTGGAGATGAAAATCTGTAGTTTGCCTTATATTAATTTCGCTAGCACTTTTCATGGTAAGTTTCTGCAGGCTTAGAATTAAGGATCTGCTTTTTGCCTGGAGCTCCCCTGAGTCGGCCAATTCTGGGATCGAGTGCTGGTTCAACCCGTGCGCCCCAGACCCTTGCTCCGTCCCCAGCCTTTGACCATGTTGATAATTACAACCCCTGCCCTGAGATCACTTACAGTTTCTCCTTCTTCTTTTCTTCGGCCACTTATTTTTTGCATTTGGCATCATAGTACGTGTATAATTTCAGGACTTTTTCTTTTCACTTAAGCCATTTCCTTAGGTTGCAGTACCAGAAATTATTCCTAACTTTGGAGAATAGAAATAATCCCCACGTTGGCCTCAAAATGAAATTGGCTCCCTTTGAGTTCTAATTCCTGTCCCTTATCTTTGCCATCCCCACACTTGCTGAGGCAGTAGGGCTGGAGCTTGGTCGTGTGTAGCTGGGGTGAGGCACCCCACTTCCCAGCCTGCCTGCCGTGCTCTTTCCTGTCGTCTCGGGTCCTGTGTCTCAGTACCACGTGCCCAGACTTCACTGCGGAGGCCGAATGGAAGACTAAATGGATGTCTCAAATAATGCCCAAGTAAGAAAGAGAGAACTGAGAGACTCTTTCCCCTTGGAGGAAAGGAAAAGGATCCTGGGTTTTGAGTCAACGAGTTTTAATTAAGTGCCTCAGTGTTATACTAATAGACCAATCAGATGCTTAAGGACAAAACTTGCTCCATGGCTACGTGGGGCAGAAGCCTGAATATGGAACGGCCAGTAGCTGGTGCCAAGTCCCACGCGGATTGTGATGGCTCAGCTTGGTCAAGATCTTGGGTTGCCAGTCAAGATGAAAATTGTGCTCAAGTCATTCTCTGACACACGCTGTGGTTTTCGCAGAGGCCAGCGCTGCGGAGGCGGCGGACGTGCGCGTGGCCGTGGTGCTGAGACCTGGCAACGCGGGGCTGACGGACGACGAGAAGACGCACTACAGTCTCATCACGTCCTTCAGCGACCTGCACCTGCCCTCCTCGCCCTAGGGCAGTGTCCCCGACTCCCGGAGCTGTCCCCTAGCGTCTAGTTCTGTTCTGGTGGTACAAGTAACCCACTTAAGAAATGCACCTGTATACACGTGTGCGAGTCTGGATGTGCGTGTGCTCACACTGACCTCCACGCGAGTGAGAAGTCTCAGTTCACTGAAAACAGAACTTACGTAAAGAGGCTTTCTGTGTAGACGCTGTTCGAAACAGTGCTCTAGCCCTTACTGAGGGCAGAGTGTAGTTGCTAGAAGAAATTGCCAAAATACAGATCTAATGTGTTATGTTTATCAAGTCATGTACCAAAAAGGAAAGCTAGTTTTGAGAAGTTATTCAGAAGCCTTGTTTTAAAAACTGAAATTGTTTCAAAGACTTATTTCTGATAGTAATTAGAAATAGGTTTAATATAGCCCCTGTGTAATCGTGAGTTAGAAACGACAGCAGCTCCCGTTCGTGTTTGTCTCCCTGTGTATACAAGGCAAAAGGCATTTGTTTCTGCTTCGAAAGAGAGCAAAATCGGGAAAGAGTGCTCGCTTGAGTCTGGATCAGTCAAGTGTCTGGTACTTAAGAAGAAACTTGCTAATTATTGCGGCACCCGCAGCAAGCAGTTGCCTTACCAGGGAAAGAGGTGCACCCCTGTAACTGGCTAAAATAGAGGTGTGGTTCTTAGTGTTTAACAGAACAGTCCCAATTCTGCTGGTTACCGTTGTAGATGTTGCAGTTGCCTTTCTAACTACGTCTTAGCACAGTTCGAGAATATGTGTTAATTGCCATTTACTATTAATAAAAGAAGATTTTACTGAAATCAGTTCATAAGATCAAGAAGAGCCCTAATATGTAATATTTTCCTCTGAAGTGGATGTGAGAAATGTAAATTTTATAACAGCATTATTCTGATTGAGTTCTAATACAATGTCATGCCAATTTCATTTGTGATTAATAAAAGCATTTTCTTCTTCACTCAGTTTTATATGTATAGGTTCCAGAACTATGCCACATACTGCCACAGCACAAGAGGAACTGAGACTGAGGAGAGACTGAAAAAAATAAGAATATTGTTTTAGTTTTTGCCTTAATCATGTGTGTAGTGTATGTGTGGTTTAATGAAGTGCCAGTGGGAATTGAGTTACCTATCTGTGTAGGGTGACTATTTCATCTGGATAGCGAGCATTCCGGATATGAGTGGGGTTTCTTAGATATTCGAGAATCCTAATATTTGAGGTATATAAGGTAATGTTTGAAGGAGACAGTTATTCTCTTAATCAAGAAAAACTAATGAATCCTGGAGGCATAATTTTAGGAATGCTTTGAATAAGGAAAAGGAAGTCTTGCAAATATGAGAGGACAGGGAGTATATTTTTTGTTGATAATTTTGATCTTCTGGTAGCTAATGAAGAAATTTAATGACTATGAAATATATAAGTGAAAAAAGGAAGCGAATGTAAGTAAATCTTAGAAATGGGAGTAATTTGTAAATGATAGCAAAACCACAAGTGGTAATAAAAAGATGAACTTCGTACATTTTTTGGAAAAGCTCATGGGCAGATGGCAGAAAAGGGTGTCTCTTAATGATGGTAAAGAAGCAATTGGAGAAGTAAGGAAGAAATAAGAGAAAACTGTATACTAGGATCTAGATTAGGAAGGAATTTAAGGAAAAGAAAGCGCTTGGTGTGTAGCCCGCAGAGAATTGAGGTGGAGGGGCATTTGCTGTCCGTGGTGAAAAGGGTGTCGGAAAAACCGTGTAGTTCACACTGAAGAATGAGGACAGAAAATAGATGCAGGAATTAAGAGGAAGCTGAAATATCAGATCCAGTTTGCGAAAGTGCGGTACAAAACGGAAGGGAAGAACGTGGTGAGTGGAATATTTCTTAGATCCTGATGCAAATTCATTCACAATTATTCATTCACAATTCAAATTCTCCACAATTATGATGGAGAAGGGTCTCCAGAAGAACTTGAAAGATAAAGTAGATGGGTTAGGAGGGAGGAAAAATACCCCAGAAAGTGGGTAGTGATACACAGTGTACACATGTACTGGTACATCACGTTGTACCCCACAAGTCCATAGTTAGTGTCACTCAAATCCAAACAAAGGAAGTGGGTAGTGAGGTAGGAGGTGGATGAATCCAGATGGAAGAGGAGGAGGAAGAAACCTCTGGAACTTCCAAAAAGAGAATAAAGGCACTCAGTTTTATCAGGCTCTTGCTTGCAGAGAATACAGGGGACGAAGGCCTCTTAAAGTTGTGGCTCTTTTTTTTTTATTCCTGGTTATTCAAATCTTCTACCTCAGTTCTCTTTCCCACAGATGGCACTGATTTCCAATTTTGCGTCAAAACCCAAGTTGGTTTTTTAGAAGAGAAGCCTCAGACAAAAAGGGTTCTGTCATTTTATCAGCATTCCTGGAGTGGCAGGGATCCCCGTTTGGCGTTACGGAGGGCCGGCCTCAGTGGCTGAGCCTAACCGGTGTCGGCTTCAGAGTTGCACAAGGAAAGGTCGAAGGCCCCTGGCCTGTTGCCAGGACGAGGCCCAGCAGCCTTTGCCCAGCAGGTGGCGCCGTTTCTCCAGACTCGGCAGAGCGTGAGCGGCGGGGTGCAGCGGTGGGGCCGAGAGGCCGCGCGGGGAGGGGAAAGGTGTATGGTCCGCTTGTCCTTGCAGGCCAGCGGCGTGCTACTGCAGGAGTCGGAGTAGTGGGGAAAATGGCAGTAATCTCGAATGACATTCACCCAGGAATACTCCTCGTGTCCCTTTGCCCCTAAGTCACATGAAAAAAATGATTTTGGGATAGCCACCTTTTCCAGCGACGGTGTTAAAAGGGGCTTGTTTTCAGATGTTTTTCATTTCCATCAGAGTACGACGTTGAATATGCGCCCACACAGCTTACCTCCTATGCCCAGATGGCAAAGCGATGTCATCCTCAACCCAGTATTTAATAATTTATTTTTATTTATTTATTAATTTTTTTTGAGGCAGAGTCTCACTCTGTTGCCCGGGCTAGAGTGCCGTGGCATCAGCCTAGCTCATAGCAACCTCAAACTCCTGGGCTCGAGCGATCCTCCTGCCTCAGCCTCCCGAGTAGCTGGGACTACAGGCATGTGCCACCATGCCCAGCTAGTTTTTTCTATATATTTTTAGTTGTCAGGCTAATTTCTTTCAATTTTTTTTTTTTCAGTAGAGACGGGGTCTCGCTCTTGCTCAGGCTGGTCTCAAACTCCTGACCTCGAGCGATCCACCCACCTCGGCCTCCCAGAGTGGTAGGATTACAGCCGTGAGCCACCACGCCCAGCAAATTTATTCTTGTACGTATTCATTAAGCATGTACAGTGTGCCCCAGATCTGCTCTGACAATGGTCTTCCCTAATCCCATGGTGCATACATTCTTGGAGAAGAGAGACAATGTTGAACAATGACAGCAAAAAAATTAGATACTATTAAGTGCTCTGCAGAGAAAACAGGACAGAGTGACTCTACACGGGGCTGAGGAGAGGGCGACATCTGATCTGAATGACGTGAAGGACTAGACATGTAAGAAACTAGGAGGAAGAGCATTCCATGCAGGTGGAACAGAGCACAGCAAAGCTTGGTCTGCTCCAGGAATTGAAAGGCCACTGGCTGGATGCCGTCAGAGAAGTGGGCAGAAGCCAGATCATTAGGGCCTGGAACCCCAGTAGAGTGTGAATTGTTCTAAGCGTGGTGGGGAGCCATTGGGCGATTTCGAACAGATGATGACGAGTGATTTATGTATTTAAGGAATTCTTGGGTGGAGAGTGGACTCTAGGCCAGCAAGACTGGATGCAGGAAGGTGAGTTAGGTCTATCAGGGTCGAGTGTTGCAGGCGGAAGTCACCAGGAGTAGGAGGTTCACAGATGAGTGGAAGAACTGGAGGAATAGCACTCAGTGGAACTACCAGTGGACTGTGGAGTCGGGTGATACCCCGCAGGGGTTAGGTTAGTTCAGGAAGCTGCCGCCATGGATTGCCGCTGCTGCCCACACCCGCGAAGCTGGCCAGATACAAAATACCAGGCCCGAGTGCAACTTCTGCAGACACTTGCATCTCTGTGACCTTGTTTACCAATAGCAATAGCAATGGGAAGATTGCCTCTGTCTTGCTTCTCCTGACAACCTTTGTGCTAGTGCATTTAACTGACAGTGTCTAATTCCAACCCAGAACTCTGTGTGCAAGGGTGTCTGGGGAATGATTTTTAGTCTTCCGTAAGGAAAGGTGGGAGGCTGTTGCGGTACCGAAGGTAAGCAAGGGTAGTGGCTTGCCTTAGGGTGGTAACAGTGGAACTCGGTGGAAGTGGACACGTTCTGAATATGTTTTAGAGATGACAGTGACCATCTTGTTGATTGATTGGATTCGAAAGGGTAGCTCCTGGATTTTTAGCTTGAGCAAGTGGATAGATTGTGCTCCTGGAAGAATAGCACTGCCTCTGACAATAATAGGTAAGGGGTGAGAAGCCGATGCTGATGTCAACTTGCCCAGAAAGCCGTTGGTTAAGTCTGAAATCCTGGCCTGAGCGCAGATGCTGTTGAAAGCCATGGGACGTGGTCACCTAGGAGGAGTGTTGAGAGAGAAGAGAGCCTAGACAGAGCCTTCAGGTGCCAACATTACAGACCAAGCCAAGGAAAGAAGCCAGCAGAGGAGATGAAAAGGGATTGGGCGTGGGGGAAGGAGAACCAGGAGAGTGGCGGGGGAGCCGCGTGAAGAAGGGAGCTCTCCAGTGTGTCGCATGCCGATGGTTCAGTTGAGAACGGCAGCGCCCCTTGGACTGGACGAGTGTAGTTTCGGTGGAGCGGCGGGAACAGAAGTAAGATCGAGTTCGAGGAGAGAATACGAGGTCTAGCTAAAGATCGATCAATTTTGTTGATCTTTTCCAAGAACCAATATTTGGTTTTATTGATTCTTTAATTTGTTTCTTTCCACTCTAATCTTTATTTCCTTCCTTCTGCTTTCTTTGGACTGAGTTTGCTCTTCTTTTTCTAGTTCCTTAAGGTGGAAGGTTAGGTCATTGATTTGAGATCTTTCTTCTTTTTTAACGTAGGCATCGATATCTCTAAATTTCCCTCTGAGCACTCTTCCATTGCATCCTGTAGGTTCGCTGTGTTGTGTTTTTGTTTTCATATGTCTCAAAATACTCTCTAATTTCCATTGTGATTTCTTCCTTTCCCCATTGAATGTTTGAGAGTGTGTTTAATTTCCACATATTTGAGTTTCCTAAATTTTCATTTTTTTTCCCAATTTTCATTCCGTTACTGATTTCTAATTCCATATACTTGAAGAACATACTTTGTATGATTTTGCTATTTTTAAATTTATCAAGAATTTTTTTGTGTCCTAACATATGGTCTATCCTGAAGAATGTTCTTTGTGCACTAGAGAAGAATGTGTATTCTGTATATATGTAATGTAGAGTATTCCGTATGTGTCCATTAGGTCTAGTTGTTTGTAGTGTTGTTTGAGTCTTCTCTTTCCTAGTTGGTCTGGCTACTTGCTCTGTCACTGAATGTGGAGTATTGAATTGTTAAACCGTCACATCCTCCTTCAATTCTGTTCTTGCTTCACATGTTTTGGTGCTCTGTTGTTAGGTGTGTCTATGTTTATAATTGTTAAGATATTCTTGATGGACTGACCTTCCATCTTTGTCCTTTTTCTCTTTGTAACAGTTTTGCCTTAAAGTCTATTTTGTCTGATATTACTATAGCCACTCTAGCCTCTGCTTACATGGAATATCTTTTTCCATACTTTTATTTTCAACTTAGTTTCATCTTTGTATCTAAAATATGTCTCTTATAGCTTGTGTGTAATGGCTATTTTTTAATCCATTCTGTCAGTCTTTTAATTGAAGAGTTTAAGCCATTTATACCTAATATATAATTGAAAAGCACTTATTTCTGCTATTTTGCTATTTGATTTCTGTGTTTCTTACATCTTTTTTGTTTCTCATTTCCTTCATTACTGTCATCTTTTGTGTAAAATAGATATTTTGTAACATACCATTTTAATGCTCTTGTCATTTCTTTTTTTATTAAAATAACCCTCTTATTAATAACACAAAGTTTAAAGAGTCAAGTTTGTAATATAATTAACGAAAATATTAAAATAACTTTCTCTTTTTCAAATTTCAGCATATTACGGGGGTGACGTGAATTGTTTTTGGATAGCTCGAGTCAGTTATAAGTGTGTCCGTCCCCCATACAGGGTGATGCGTTGTGCCCGTTGGGTGTGAATTGACCCATCCCCTGTGAATACGCAGGTCTGGCGTCGAGGATGGAAGTCTGGGCTGGAGAACTGGGGAAGGTCAGTGTGTGGCGACATTTCAAACTAGAACGCTGGGCGAGGCCCCCAGAGAGCGAGTGCAGCTGGGAAAGGAGAGTTCCGAGGACTCCGGGGCCACGAGGCCCTCCAGCGTTAGGACAGCAGGGAGAACGCAGCCTAGGACAGGACACTGGGGACGGTGAAGCAGGGGGCAAGTTACAAGGGCACCAGGTTCTGGAAGGCAAGTGAAGGAAGTGTTTTAAGCAGAGGGGTGGGGTGATCTGATTGTAAAGTGTTGCTCGTGGATGTAGCTGAGGTAAGAAAGGCTTTAAGAACTGAATGGGGTTAGTCCCTTTTCTTGTCTCTGCTGTGACGGGTTCTATAGTGATGCTTTGGAGCTCCCGCTTCAAAGGAATGACAGTGGCCAAAGAAACCGCGAATTGTGTGGCGGTCACTAGGCTGTTCGCAAATGTTTCTCCCGTTCTGGGCACACGGGAGGAGTGCCACTCTTAGGTTTGGCCCCGTTATTTGCCCTAGCCAATAGAAATGGAAGGTAAGTCACGTTCATCCCTTCCTGGCAGGAGCATTAAGAACCAGTAAGCAGCTTGTCCCATTTTCTTGGCCATGGGCAGTTCTGGAAGCATGTGTTGGGATGAAGCCTCTATCAGCTAGGCTCTGAGTTACTGCCGTGGGCAGAACCCCTTGCCGACCCTGGACAGGCATCTGCTGTGAGAAAGAGACTTCAGTGTTGTTAGTTTTATCTTGGGATAGCAAAACCCAACCTACCCTGACACAGTGCCTAAGGGCAGCAATACATAGTGGTGCTCCAGTCTCCATTAATAACCAGTAGATTACAAATTTCAGGAAATGAAACTTTTACTTTTCCATACCTGGGGTAGAGAAAATCCAAGAAATAACACAGATAAGACTTTCCCTCACTGTTGGTTCTCCATCAAATGAAAAACTGTTGAACTTTTAAAATAGTAACGTTGTTCCCCTAACCAGTAGGGGACGTTTTCTTCTTCAGTAGACTTAGTTGGACTACCAAAAACTTAGTTTAGCGTATCTCAGACTTTGTTCTCCGGGCCGTCTTCATTAGATCCTCCAGAGATGCTCACTTCAAATGCAGATTTCCTGGTCATGGCCTTTTATATGTTTGTTTAGGTTCTTATCTCCTAGGAGGTTACATGATCTTTATTTATATGTGGGTGTAGTACAGAAACACACCGTCATGTGTCATTTAACAACAGGGAGACGTTCTGAGAAATGCATCAGTAGACAGTTTTGTCACTGGGCAGACATCACAGAGTTACTTACACCTGGTCTACACAGTGTAGCAGCCTGCACAGCATGTTAGTACTGATTAAGCAGCTGTAACACAGTGTGACTTGTGTATCCAAACATTATCTAAACAGAGAAGAGGTACTGTAAAAATACGGTATAATCTTACGGGACCACTGTCATATATGTGGTTCCTCATTGGCCAAAAAGTCGTTATGCACATGACTGTATTTGGTCTTTGTCCCCAGTTCCTGGCACAGAACTCCTAAAACCCTTGAAATTTACTGAGCAATAGGTGTGTCTTTTGTTATACAAAATGAGCCTCTTTTTTGGGGGGGGTGTAGATAGCCTCAGGATGGGGCTGTCACCAGGAAGACCAAATGGTTAGACCTCCAGACCCACCAACCTCCAGGAAGAGGGGGAGGCTGGGGATTGAGGTCTATAAAATAAATCGAGCAGTGAGATCTGGAGAACTTCCAGGTTGATGAACAGACCCAGGTGCTGGGAGACTGTGCTCTGGGAAGCTCCGTACACCTGCCCTTCCTCGCCCCACGCAGCCCCCGTCTGGCTGTTATGTTACTGAGTTATGTATCATAAACTAGCATATGCGAGTAAAATGTCTTCCCGAGTTTCCAGATTATTGAAACCGAAGGGGGCAGGGCGGGTGCGAGAGGCCTCCAGTGTCGTAGCCAAGTTGGACAGAAGTGAGGGCACCCTGTGGACCCAGAGCTTGAGACTGGCGTCTGGGTGCGGGCGGTCTTGCGGAACTGAGTCCTTAAAACTGTGGGGTCTGACACTAAGTGGGGAGTTGGTGCCAGCATTGAATAGCAGACACCCAGTGGTGCCCAGAGAATCAGAGTCGGCTGTTGGGGTCGGAAAACATCCTACTGATGTAACACTGAAGTTCACGTTCAACATGATGTCTGAGTTTACACATGCTTCGGTATTAGAGAGGAAATGTTAGTGCAGGACACAGGGAAATCACAATTTTGCATAAAAGAATTTATTTAGTGGCCAGATCCCCATGAAGAATGTCAGTCATTGCTTGATTCTGCTAAAATGTGCTATTAGATTTACTCTTAAGAAAGTGTACGATTGCATCACAAAAAGCTGTTTCATTTGGATCGTGCAGAGTAAAAGAAAACTTCATAAATCTTTGTTCTTTCATAAAATCTTTAAAATATAAAAATGAAAAAAGAAACCCAAAAGCAGTATTCAAAACTAACAAATGTCACCTTAGACTATTTACAATAAGATGCCTTTTTAATAGGAGAATACACTCAGCTTGATCCTTTTCCTCCCATTTAAACCTTCCGGGTGTTTCCACTCCCCCATCTGACCCCTGGCCATGATTTCTTCAGTCCTGTCTCCCGTGAAACCGCCGCCTTCCAATCTGTCTCACTCATCTTTGAGTCTCTCTGACACTCCTTTGTCCTACTCTTAAATTATCAGTGATGCTGTTCAACAGACGTTTACTGAGCACCTAGTATGTGCCGGGCACTGTGCTAGGAGGCGGGGCTAAATACAGAGATGAAAAGACATTGACCCCTCCCTCAAGAAGCTCAGACTTTGGGTTGAATTAAAAAATGTTTTTCACATTATAGTCCCTGAAATCCCAGGCCTCCATGAAGTAAATTTGGGGATTTCTGGAGACACAGTGCACTCGTGGAGGGTCTGTCAGCTGGGCTCCGACACATTTTGAATTTGGAATTCTGCTCTGTCGTGCAGCACAGCTTCAGAAGCCCACACCTCCCGTCTGAGTTCTGCACTCCTAGCAGGTGGGGACTACGTGCTGGGCAGTAGGGACCACCTTCGTCGATTTGGTTTTTGGGAAGGATATTCTGCAAGTTTCAAATTTGAAAAACCCTTAAAACCAAAAAACCTAAATTTGGGCAATAGATAAATGTTACGAAAGTCTCCCTCGAGTTGAACTTTCAACCCGATGCTCTAAAACTGTTTTCTTTCATAAAGATGCAGCAGGAGCTCTTTTTATTACCTGCACACATTCCTGTTTCTTTGTAGTCTTCTGTGAATATTTTCTTAGCCTCGCACATAAAAGCAGCAGAATCAGCCTGCAGGTGACCTCCCCGCGCCCCCGGCCCGCCCCGGTCACGGTCGACCCCACGGCGAGCTCAGCCCTCGCATTTGGTCTGTGTCACCGTCATCCATGAGGCCTAGAGAGACTCACGGGATTATGGTTACGTCAAGGAAAAAAAAAAAGGTAAACCTTGAAATACAAAACAAAAACTGTACATGGCACGGCACGGAAGCAAAAACGAAACCGTGCCCTGCGGGCCCCGTCTCGTTCCGCGGCCGGCAGACAGCGCCCCCGCCAGCGCTTCACAGCCCAGCGAGTCGCGTCCGAATCGCGGGGGGCCTCGCTGGCCGGTCTAGCACGTTCCTTTCCTGGGCGCCGCGCAGCCGACCGGCGATGGAGGAGCGTTCACGGGACAGCTCGGTGCTGCCTTTGCACGGGCTGCAAGGGTCACGTCGCAAAACAGTTGCCGTCCCGTTAGGGGACCTGCCACCATCCGTCCACGCATGTTGGAGCCGGGTGCAGACATCCCCACAGGCCGGCTCCCAGCCCTTCGGACCCGAAGGCGACTTCGGCGTTGCCTTATTCCCATGCGGCCTGCCCTGCCCCGCCGGCCGGGCCATCAGGGCGTTCGCGACGCCGAGGCAATGAGGCGGGCAGGGAGGAGCGGCAGCCGGAGGGGAAACAGGCTCGTGCACAAGCTTCTCGCTCTGTCGTGCGGACCGCGTCGGCGACAGCCCGTATTTCCACACGTGAGGGCCTGTGCTTTTCCGCTCAAGAAACACCGTGCCCTGGAAGGCTCGTCTGGCAAACGTGGCCGGGAGCGTGCGAGTGGAAGATGCGTCCTGAGGTCCCGTGTCAGGCCCTGTGAGTGTGTCCTCTTGCCCGGCCCCCGCCCTCACAGCCGCTCACCGCGAGGACACACTGCCGGGTCACACCTGGTCGGTCTGATACTCAGAGGCTTCCGACAGGCTTTCCGAGAAGCTTAGGAAGTTCTCCTGGTACTCAGAGCAGACGATCTCGTAGCGGTAATGCCGGAACTCCACGGCGAAGGTGCCGAAGTAAGACAGGAAGCACATGACCAGGCCCCACTGCACCCTGGCCGCGTACATGTGGATGTTCTGCGCCATGAGGATGAAGTCTGGGCAGAAGCCGTCAAGGAAACCGCCCTCCTCAGCCACGTTAAGACTAGACTCTT
>RJWJ010029848.1:0-20306 GCA_004363605.1 Indri indri | reverse complement strand
TCAGCACCCAGTACGGTACCTGCCACATGGGAAGTACTTGCTGGTTGAGTGGAGGGATCAAAGCTTTGCTTTCAGGTTTCTTTTTCAGTTTGAGATCATGTCTTACTAACCCTGATGTATGCAGAAATAAATGTGATGTTTCAGTTTGGATATTTACTTTAGGATTTTCTTCTGAAATCATGTAATTCTCCTGTTTTCTTGGGAAGGAGAAATCAACAAAGCCTTCACGGTGCTAAACCCTTTTGCATTCCTGTGTCTTCTCTGGGTCTCCAGTCTTCCCTTGCGGAGTGAGGGGCTGGCCCGGGCTCCAGGACACCGAGGGAAGACCTGCATGTTTCTGCTCCCTGCAGTGACAGGCCCCTTGCTGCCACTTTTGTTTTCCCAACTGCCCACCCTCTCCTTTGCCCTCGGATCTGGTGCATGCTGTTCTGTTTGCCTGGAACTTTTTGCCTGCTGCACTTTTCTTAGGTCTGAGTGTAAGTGATTTTTTCTCAAGGAATCTCCCTTCTAAGAATGTATTTCTATGCTCCCATGGCATGCTGTTGTAGGAATTATCACAGAACATCGTCAGTGCCAGTTTATTTTTTGCTTTTGTAAGTAAACTGTAAGGACCTTAATAGCTTGGACTGTATTGTGCTTATCTTTGCCTGCCCAGTACCCTGTCACAGAGTTGGTATCACACAAATGTTCGTTAAATTTTGCTGGAAAATTTTTGGGTATAAAAGTAAACATTTGATGTCATTAAAATACTGTGCTTCAGGCACAGGAATGGAAGACTGAATAGAAAATGAATCGAAAATTGAAAAATGACCCAATGTGATATTTTAATGTGTAGTAAAGATGATATCCTCA
This sequence comes from Indri indri, assembly GCA_004363605.1. Lineage (NCBI taxonomy): Eukaryota > Metazoa > Chordata > Mammalia > Primates > Indriidae > Indri > Indri indri. The sequence continues at coordinate 19,454 of RJWJ010029848.1, read as the reverse complement.
AACCAGTGGGGAAAAGCAGAGATTATTTAATAAATGGCATTGTAACAATTGTTTATTTTTTCAAAAAAGGTTCCTCCTAAATGCTGTGTAGTGAAATAAAATAAATTCTGGGTGGATTAAAAACTTAAGGTAAAAAAATGAAACCGCAGAAGCATGAAACTAGCTCGCAGTTGAATATTGATGCAGGCTCAGAAGAGGCGGGTCTTTCCAGGCATAGCCTCCAAAGTAGAACCATACATAAAGGATAAAAGAGTGATTTAGCCTCCCATAACCAGGAAAACAGATTTGCCACCCGTATTAGTTTTCTATTGCCACTCTAAAAAATTACCACAAACTTACTGGCTTATAACAAATTATCTTAGAGTTCTGGAGTTCAGAAGTCTCATGGGCTAAAATCTAGGAGTCGGCAGGGCTGGTGTCTTCTGGAGGCTCCGGGGGAGAACCATTACCTCGCCCTGTCCAGCTTCTAGAGGCCGCCCACGTTCCTCGGCTTGCGGTCCCCTTCTCGAACTTCAGAGTCTGCAGTGTTGCAGCTCTCTGACCTTCTGTAACGATCACATCTCCCTCTGATCATAGCAGGGACAGTTCTCTAATTCTGAGTGCGTGTGATTAGATTGGGCCCACGTGGATAACCCAGGATGATCTCCCATCTCAGGGTTTGTATATTTAATCACATTTGCAAGCCCCTTTTGCCATGTAAGGTGACACAGTCACAGGTTCTGGGCATTAGGACGTGGACAGCTTTGGTGGGGCTGCTACTCTGCTGAACATACAGCCTGAGTGACTGAGAAGGAATCTTCTGTTTACAAAATGGTTTTTACAAATTGATAAGAAAAGGGTGAACACCGCGTTAGAAAATGGACAAAGGGTATGAGCAATTTGCACAAAGAAGAGATACAAATGAGCAAAATTTAAAAAATACTGTTCAACTTCACTAATGAGCAAGAAGGCACATCGCCAACATTGAGACCCCTTTTCTTCTGTGAAATTAGCAACTATTTGTGATCTCTCAGACATTGTTGGTGGGAATATGAACTGCTACTCTGGCAGTATGTACCAACAGCCTTTTAAAATGCATGCTTTATAGGCCAAACATTCCATTTCTAGGAATTTATCTTCAAGAGGTTATCATAGTTGTGTGAAAATATTTGTCTCCAAAGATGTTTATTATTTTTTTGTAATCACAGACAATTTCAAATAAGCTAAATGTCTCAAAATCAACATTGGTTAAACAAATTGTGTTGTGGCTCTATGATGGACAGTGTGACATTAGAAGTGATATTGTCCAGGGAGATGGCACAGGCCAGTGATGAGTTAACTGGTGCTCATTCCATTCTTACAGTTCTTAAAATATTTTGAAATAATTGAAGATTTACAAGGAATTACAGAGAAATGTATAGGGAGATGTGTATACTCATTATTGTGCTTTTAAATTTACATAAGCTGCTCATATTCTTTTTATGTATCAAATAATACATACAAAGTAAACAAATTGTTTAAGTGAAGAGCAACCAAGTAATGATATGGGGAAATAGTAATGACCTGTTACTAAGTAAAGAAGGTAGGATTTCATTCTTTTTCTTTATTTTTTTTATGTGTTTTTTTAGAGACAGGGTCTCACTTTGTTGCCCGGGCTGGAGTGCAGTGGCCCAATCATAGCTCACTGCAGCCTCCAGTTTCTGGGCTTGAGTGATCCTCCTACCTCAGCCTCTCAGTAGTTGGGACTACAGGCGAGCACCGCCATGCTCAGCTAGTTCTTCTGTTTTTTGTAGAAATGAGGTCTCGCTATGATGCTCAGGCTGGTCTTAAACTCCTGGCCTCAAATGATCCTCCCACCTGAGCCTCCCAAAGTGCTAGGATTACAGGTGTGAGCCACCACGCCTGGCTTCATTCTTTGTATAAACATGAAAACGTTTATGTTTGTTTGTATCTAAACACCTCTATCTGTGTTTATCTTTACATATAGACCCTCCCCTCCCCACCCCGACTAAGGTACCAACTCAAATTGTCACCGGTGGTTAGTTGTCTTTCCTGTGCGCACTGCGTCAGTTAGGCAGTTAGGATGTCCGACAGTGGCTTCAGCAAGCAGGGATTTGTTTAGTTCATGTACCTGGGAGCTGTCCAGGGTTGGGCGGCAGCTCAGCAGAGCCATCACAGACCCACGCTCTTTCCCTTCTTTCTGCCCTACACCCTGTATGGCTGGCTTTATCTCTCACGCAAGATGGCCAAGGTACTCAGGTGTCACCTCTGTGTTCCAGCCCAGAAGAAGAGGGAGAAGCTAAGGCCAAAGGGGTGCTAGCTAAGCCTGCCTTCTTTTATTAGGAAAGTGAAGTCTCCATTTATTTCTCACTGCCCTGTGCTGTGCCACGTGGCTCCCCCCGCCCCTGGCCGAAACCACCCACAGAGAAAGGGGTTCTGGGTAGAGGTTGCTCAGCTGACCAGGGTGTCTGCCACATGGGGTATTCTGTTTCCATCTATTTTCCAAATTTACTAGGATAAACAAGACTTTTATAATAAAACCATTAAATTGAAAAAAATTACATTAATCTTCTTTTGTAATTCTGCATTTGATCGATAGGCAAAATGATACCAGGCGAGAATTCCTACATGGGCGTTTCATCATCAGATTTTAGTCAGTCTGTGAAATGCAGTCCATGAGCAGAGGTTACAGTCACTTCACTGTGCTCCCGGAAGCCCTGGTCACTGGGGTGGGTGCCGGGGGTCTGGGTGCTTGTGGGGCTGGGCCCCCGCTCTGAGGCCCGTTCTCAGCCAGGGGCTGAATGCCCTGCTTGTGTGTGGGCCGTGGGCTTGTGTGGTGCCATTCATCCTCTCTCGACTGGGCCCTCAGGAGCCTGCAGTGGCCAGAGGGGATCTGCAGCAGGGACAGAGAGCTGCTTCCCTGAGTCGTGTTGGGTTACTGGCCTGGCATTTGGCTGAACTGGTGAGGGCTCTTGGGAAGCTGAAGAAAAGCTCATTCGTTCTCCTTTTGTCTCTTGCTAGCATCCAGCACGTGTATGGAGCCCAGCACCCGCCCTTTGATCCGCTGTTACACGGCGCGTAAGTGAAGTCTTCACCTCTCTTGGCTTCTCAGCGCTGATCTGAGGAGGGTGGTGGCGACCGCTCTCTTCCTGCTTCACGCCGGCTCCCCGGCATTCCCAAGGGAGGACGTGGCTTCTCATTCAGCAAACACTGATCACACAGTTGCTTTGTGTGAGACACTGCTCGCTCTGTGTAGCTCACCCTCCGGTGGGGGCGGCGGACATGGGGGCCATAGCCCCATGTAGGGGAGGCAGGGGAGCCACCCAGGAGAGCCAGAAGCTGGCCCCCCTCAGCCAGGGGCAGCTTGCCTCTGGGCTGTTCATGGCGACTCCCTGTTTCCCTCCCTCTCTCGCGCACTCTCCGCCTGGCCATTGAGCTTGCTCTGCCTTGTGTCTGGGCTGCTCCCCCTGGGCAGGAGGGAGTGGCAGGTGTGGGACTTGGCCTGGTGCTGGTGTGGCTCTGTAGAACCGTGCCTGTCTCACAGATTTCCTGACGTGAGGTGGGGCCGATACTGTATGTTGTCATATTTTGGGGGACTCTCATGTAAATTATACTGTCTACAAATCCATACAGCAAAGGTCTGTATTCTCTGCACAGTCTCTCCTGCCTCCACCCCTCAGCTGCTGCTGTAGGAGCTTTGCTGAGATGCCGGGAACACGAGGATGTGCTTGAAGGCTCTGGCTGAGTGACTTGGGGGCGTAGGTCGGTGCACTGTCACTGTGCAGGACGGTGCCTCCTCGTAAATTGGTCTTGTCAGGTGGCGGAGGCTGCTCAGCGTGACTCTCCCTGGAGACTCCTTTTCTGTAACTGGATCCTCACGAGCTTTGCCGGCTCTCGTGTTGGCTGTCTCTATAAACTGCCTTTGCTTTTTCACTTCACTATCAGCTAGATTGAGGTGGAAAACTTTCAAGTGTGTCTTCGTGTCTGGGATTGTTTTCTGGGCGGTTTCGGGGTAAAGACTGAAGCCTCCAAGCATGCGCAAGTAAAGACTCCTTTGCGTTGTAGCTTGCTCAAGGCCGCGCCCAAGATGCCGACCACACCGGTGAGGGCCAAGAGGGTCAGCACCTTCCAGGAGTTTGAGAGCAATACCAGTGACGCCTGGGACGCTGGGGAGGACGATGACGAGCTCCTGGCCATGGCGGCGGAGAGCCTCAACACCGAGGTGGTCATGGAGACGGCCCACCGGGTGTTGCGCGACCACAGCCAGCGGCGGGGGCGGCCCACACTGCAGGAGGCCCCAGGGCCGGAGCAGAGGCTGAAGCCTGAGGCAGAGCCACCTTCAGCCCCAGCCGACCTGCGGCTGGTGAAGTCTGTCAGCGAGAGCCACACGTCCCGTCCTGCAGGTAGGCTGGGGAGGACTGAAGAGATGACATGTGTTTCTGGCAGGGCTGGGAAGGGTCAGCCTCACTGCCCTGACTCACCGATGGTGCTGCAGGCAAGGATTCCCTGACCAGACTACGCCCCCTGCCCACCCTGCTCCCATGACCACCCAGGTTCCAACCCCACTCCCCACTTCTACTTTGACCCCTGGCACTTGCTACCTTCCAGCGCACTTCGTGCCCCCTTACTGGTTGTGTGTAGTTTAGCATCCACCCCCTTTACCAGAAAGAGTTTCCACAGGGCAAAGACTTACATCCGGTTTGTCCATGGGGCTGTCCCAATCCTGTAAACAGTGCCTGGCCCACGGCACATACTCATGAAAAGACTGTGTGGCTTCCATCACAGGCAGAATGTGCCTCCAATGCACAAAGAGCGAACGTCACAAAAACAGTCTGAGGAGCAGCTGCTGAGCACCTGTGCAATGGATACGAAACACAGACCTAATCCCACACTTGAGGGGGTTGTAATATGAACGTGACAATTCCAAAGTCAGACTCCCACCCCTGACAGACCCACATGAGCCCACGTGGTCCACATCCCTGGCAGGCATCACTGGAAGCTGCCTGCAGGGGTCCAGCCCTCCTCAGCTGGAAATGTCACCCCTGAAGCCACCAGCTGCACTAAGAGCTGTTGTGCTTAGGAGGGAGACAGGGCCTTCCGAGCCCTTGTGTGCCTCCATGGCCCTCTCACAGCCAGCCACGAAAGCCACGTGTCCTGCATTCCATTTGGAGGGGAGATGACTTCGGAGGAGGCCAGCTGGTGCAGTCACGGACCTCGTTACTACCGCTCTCCAAGACCCCCCGGTGGCTAGGGTGCTTCCCCGTGTTTACAGATGAGAAGACCATAGTTACAGTAGCTTCCTGGTGGACAGTTGTTGGATTTGGTGTTTGTGGGGAGGGACGATTGCCGGAGGTTTCTATTCACCGTCTCGCTCTGCCCCCCTAGGTCTAGTTTTTAAAAACACTTTCCAGGAATTGATTAACTTCTAAAATGTTACAGTTCTCATTAGGTGAGAATGCTATGAATTATTTCATTTGATCAATTTTCATTGTGGAATCTAATACATTTTAAAGTTTTTGAACTTATAAATGGAAATCTAGTTATGGCTTTTGCAAGAGGCTTGACAGTCTGGTGACTGATTAAAGTGCACACCAACCTCCCTGCAGGCCCAGTCCTGGGCAGTGTGTCCCTGCTTATGGCAGGCTCTGTGTTGGCAGGAACCCCGAGTTCATCTGCTCGTGGGCGGTGCTGCTGTTGAAGCGCTGCGGGCTGTTGCCGGCTGTGGCCCTCAGCACCCCCAGATGCGGGGGGCTTGTTTGGTGAGGACCACATGGTGTGTGGTTGCGGGTCCCTGACCAGGAGGCAAGCTCAGGCTGCATCTAGCCAAGGTGGGGGAGCCGTGGGACTTACCTGTCAGAGCAAATCGAAGGCTGCTCCAAGCAGCTTGTGGCTCGAGATGGGGGCCCCTGGCCTTGTGGCCTGTGCCTGCCTTGGAGTCGGCCATCTTTCTTGTGTTTGCTTCCTAGGCATGCCTTTGCGAGCCCTTCAATATGATGATAATGATAGCATTTATCGATCATTTACTGTGTGACAGGTTCCATAGCAAGCCCTTGTGATAGTAAGTTCATTAAACTTCACAGCAACACCGAGGCATAAGACTTGCCATCATTCCTATTTCACAGATGAGGTATGGAGGGGTCAGCAGCTTGCCCAGAGCTGCACACTGACCTGCAGGCTAGGGCTCAAACCTGGGCGTCTGACTCCAGAGTTCCCACTGTTAGCCACAGGCTTTACTGGCAGAGCAGGGGCTCTCAGTGGGGTGACCCTGCCCCCACGGGACGTGGGGCAGTATCTTGGGGCAGTTTTGGTTGTTGCAGCTGGGCCAAGGCATTGTGTCACTAGCAGGTGGTAGGTGACATCCGCAGTGCCCAGGACAGTCCCCACCCCCAACAGAGACTGATCCAGTCCCAAATGTCCATGGACCAGGGCTGAGAAGCCCTGGTCCGGAGTCCACCGTGCTCCTTCCTCAGCGCACTGAGCGGGTTGGTGACTGGGTGGCAGGCGCGTACGGGGCGGAGGAGAGGTGGGGATGTTTCAGTGCCCTGGGCCGCGGCTGCCTGTTAGTTGTCAGACCGTTTGCTTGGCAGTGGCGTGAAGATGGGCACATCTCCGTTCTTGTTCTTGGGGACCTGAGGTGGTGGCGCGGGGAGGCTCACCAAGCAGTCTGGTGGGGAGGCACAAGTACGTGAATGGACAGGGTCAGAAGGATCCAGGGGACGGAGTTGCCATTTCGTCTTGTTAAGGAGGGAGATGTCGTGGGGCTTCCTGGGTCAGTCATCTGATCTGTCTCCTGAGGGGCAGGGGCTGTGTCTGCACGCTTCCTTTGCATGTTTCGCAAATTCCTTGGAGACAGGCCATGTCCCATTTGTCTTTGTTTCTCCTTGGTGTCCTACGTAGTCGCATAAATGCTGTTGAAGTAAATGCAGTTTTGCTCAGGGCCGCCTGCCATGTGGCTTTTCCCGTGCCCCACCCCTGTAGCACCCTCCTGCCTCCCTGCTCAGGGTGAGGGCCTAGCTGCTCAGGCGACTGAGCTGTGAGTTCCATTTTCCTTTGCTGCTCACACGAGCGGCGATTTGCAGTTCTAAGCACTGTAGGATGTGCTGTCTCATGGGGCACAGTGCAGCCCTGCTGCATGGCTGTCCCCCTGTGTTTACGTTCCTTTTCACACTTACGCCTCTCCCTTTGCAGTGTGTGGCCTTGGGGAGCTAGATGTCATTCTGAGAGTGCCTGCAGCCTGCCCGCTGTGGTCAGCCTTGGCCTTCAGCCCAGGATAGGTGGCTGTGCTGGCAATTCAGTGGTAGTGCAGTCAGGTGGCTTATGCCCAGCCTTCCCTATGGTATCACCTTTTGGCTATCTTGACTTCCTTGAAATGCCTCAAAAATCTGACGTTATACCTGAGGTCACATGTACTTTGCTTATTTAGTGACACTTGGGCTAGTAGCAAAAGCATGTCTTCAGCTGGAAGGGCTCTGGAAGGCCCGCTCAGTGGGCAGTGGGCCGGACCAGGGCTGTCCCTGTAGCTGACTATGACGGAGCTGCAAGCAGAGTCTTGTGTGGGCACCAGCTGGTGGCAGTTACGTCACTGGGGGTAGGATGTTGACGTGCTTCCTGTTCATGGTAACACAGAGACCTGGTGATTAATCTTACTGTTTCCTCAGGGGACATCTCTGTCACTTTATGTTCAAAATTCCACCTGCCCCATGTTAGAATGGGGGCCAGAAGTGGGCAGGCCCTTAGGTGACTTGATGAAGTTACATCGGTCATCTCTTAAGATCACGGATAAAAGTTGAGTACCTTTAATTCTGAGACACAGTGTGTAGCTGTTCTTTCTGCTGAGTATTTTTTTTTTCTTTTTTAAATTGACAGTGTCACTCTGTCACAGAGGCTGGAGTACAATGGTGTCATCACAGTTCACTGTAATCTTGAATTCCTGGGCTCGATCGATTCTCCTGCCTCAGCCCTCCCAAGGAGCTGGGACTACAGGTGCATGCCACCACACCTGGCTAATTTTTAAATTTTTTGTAGAGCTGAGGTCTTGCCATAAGTTGCCCAGGCTGGTCTTGAACTCCTGGGCTCAAGTGATCCTCCCACCCGGGCCTCCCAGAGTGCTGGGATTACAGTTGCAAGTTACCACACCGGGACTGTTTTTTCTGTAGAATCCCAAGTGCCACTGAAATGATAGACTCTGAAGGAGGGAAGGAGGAGCCCTGAGCATCACCACCCAACGTGCTCCCCGTGTTCAGGCCTTGCTTCTCAAGCCTTCCCTGAGTTGAGGCGGGTGGGGAGGATTCTCCGGATGCTGCTCCGTGGGGGAGAGCACAGGTCGTCAGGGGCAGGGAGTGTCCTGAAGCCTGTGCCCCAACTTTAGCAGAGTTTTCTGGAAATTTAACTGGGCCAGATTCTGCCCAGAGGCCACAGGTTCAGACTGCCTTGCTCCTGTATAGCCTGAGGGTTTCTGTGAATCCACCCCCTCTCCCCAGACTGTGGAGGAAATGGGGCCGTCTGTGGAAAGGAGGGAGGTGGGGGAGTGATGCTCTCAGTCCAGCTCAGCTGCAACTGCCAGCAGGGGACGTCAGCACGTTGACTCTGCATTTGTTCTTGCTGTTTCCTGGAGTTTATTTTTTACTCTACTTTAATTTTCAGTGTTCGAAAGATGAGATCACTGAAAGGGATTTAGACCAGGTAGTTCCAAGCCTTTCAGAGCCTCTTCCTTGTTGGTCCTGGGTGACTCTGGGTTGAGTGGCCTGAGGGCCTTCGGATTTTACTTTGCCTGTCCCCGGCCTTGGGTGCTGGGTGTGATGTGGGTCTCAGAGGTCGGCGGGGCCTTTGTGTGCAGCAGCAGAAGGGGCGCTGGGCAAGGGGTGGGCAAGCTTGCACTCTGACGGCCCCTCGGTCACTGCCTGCCACGGGGTCGGGGCAGGTGCCGTCCCTCACATGCCTGGCTTCCTTTGTTTCCTCGGGATGTCAGTCTCTGCCTGACCCCTTCCCAGGACTGTGGTGAGATCAAGGGAGGGTCCGGCCGGTGGTGGGTTCAGACGTGTTCTGGAGGCAGCAGGTGGGTGCTCTCGCGGCATGCTGGTTCCTGGTGTGTCCTCGCCTTTGCCTCCCGTCCTCAGTGCCTCTGCAGGCTTCACCTTGCCCTTGCAGTGACTTGCCCTCTGAGCTGAGGCCTGGGTAACCCCAAAGGACCCCCGGACAGATCTTGTGGGTTATGGTACCTGGGCAGGCCCCGATCTGCAGTCCCAGGCACCACTGGGAGCCCAACCACTGACACACCCTGAGGTTGTCTGGAGTTTTCCAAGCCTGCCATTGTCTTGCTTTGATGGGGGTGTGTCTCTTTTACTGTGTGTCTATTTTATTGATAAGTATAACTCTGCCAGTCAGGCAGGTGAATTTCAGAGGCGTCAGTTCCATTTTATTGCTCAAGAAGCCAAGGTCCCACTGCTCTGTGAAGGGAGGAAGGGATAGTTGCGACCCGACAACATTCACAAAGGGACAGTGGCATGGCAGCTGTGAGGCTGTCCTGATGCGGGAAGAACATGTGGTCAGGAGGCACACCCTCACCCTCACCCCTGTCCTCTCACCCCTGCAGAAAGCGCCAGTGATGCTGTCCCTCTGCAGAGGTCCCAGTCTCTCCCACATTCGGCCACCGTCGCGCTGGGTGGGATGTCCGACCCGAGCACCCTCAGCAGCTCAGTGCTGAGTAAGAGAGAGGCCTCCCGGCTCGACAAGTTCCAGCAGCTGCTTGCTGGCCCCAACACAGACCTTGGTAAGTCCCCTGCAGGTTGGAGGACACAAGCACTTGTTTTGTGGTGTTTCTGAAGTAGATCCTGTCTTGAAGGACACTGTGTGTAGCTGTATAACGCTCATGCCTCCGTGCGTAATTCACCTTGTAAGAAGCTGACGGATTTGTATTTTCATACCAGTAACTCACTAAGACAAAAGCAATTTTTGCTGATAGTTTCCTTTAGACATGTTTCGTTAATGTATTTCCAGTGTAGTTTGATGATGTATTTTCTGTCCTTTTTTCTTAATGCCCCAATTGCACTCTTGCTTATTGCTGCCCTTGGGGGCACTTTGAGGCCAGCCATGTGGACATACTAGTTCTTCGTAGTGTCCTGGAGACAGCGGCTCACGGGGGTGCAGGGCTGGTGACTACCCTCTGGACCTGCTGATGTTGCACTTTCCTGCCATGGGGCTGGGGCCAGCAGAGGGTGACAGGCTTGGGCACTGCCAGAGGGCCAGCACGATTCTTCCCAGGCAGGCTGTGCCCGTGTGGATGTGCCGTGGGCAGGCTCTGAGGAATGCACTTGCTTTCAAGTCCTCGAATGGAATTCCCGCTTGAATCCATGTTCTTCCATTTATGTTTCTCATCTTAGTTGAGTGCCACTCCGCGCTAGGTGTTTGCTAGGTGCTGGAGCTCTGAGGAGGATCAGGATGTAGCCTTGGGCATAGTAGATCACACATAGTTGGGGGGACAAAGTGTAAACAAAGTTATGGCCTTGCCAGGTGATGCTCTGAGGGCTGGAGAGCCGGAGTGCAATGCCCGGCTTGGCCAGGAGGTGGCGAGTGAGGCACGTGGATGGGCCGCAGGGGGCCCTGCGGGAGCCCGGCCTCTGTGCAGAGGCCTGGGAGGAGGGAGAGGGTTTCTGGGGGAAGCAGGGGTTCAAAGGGCATGGGTGAAGCAGTGTGCCCCAGGCGGGGGAGGGTGGCTCTGGGACGCTCTTCCAGTCAGCAGGACACAGCTGTAGTTCTGAGTACAGTTCTCAGGGCGGGTTGTTTCTTCTTCACCATTCTGTTTATTTTTTGAATCGGTGACACTTGCCTATGCTACAACATAGGGGGTGTACAGGGCAAACAGTCCCTTTCCCCATCCCTGCCTCGCGTTCCCACCCTTTTCGCTGTTCCAAGTTTCTCCTTCCAGAGGTGGCCTATGCACATATTGCTTTCAACATTTTATTTTGGTATGATTTCAGACTTACAGAAAAGTTGCAAGAATAGTACAAGCAACTCTCATGTGCTCTTTGCCCAGATTCACCAGTTGTTTACACTTGCCCCATTACCGTTCCGTGTGTGTGTGTGTATGTGTGTGTTTGTGTATATATTCTTTCCTGAACTGTTTGAGAGTCAGTTGGACATATCACATCCCTTTGCTCCTAAAAGTTTCCCTGCGTATTTCCTGAAAGCAAAGACATTCTCTCAATATTATCACAGTATGGTTGTCAAAATCAGAAATTTAACATTGATACATACTATTTTAGTACCTGATATTATTATAACCCACAGCCCATATTCATATCTTGCCAGTTGTTCTAACAATGTTCTTTCTATGTATTTTTTCCCAGTCCAGATCCAGTGGGGGACCATGCGTCCTAGTCAGTTGTCATGCGTCTGTCATGTCCATTAACCTGGAACAGTGACTCAGCTTTTCTCTGTTTTTTTTTTTTTTTATCTTGACATTTTTGAAGAGCACAAGCCAGTCATTTCATAGAATGTCCCTTGGTTTGCATTTTTCTGATGTTTCCTCATAACGAGATTTGGGTTAATAACTTCTGGCAGGAAATCACTTGAGAGATTTGTATTCTTGGCCACCGTAGCGGAGACACATGATGTTGGTTTGTCCTAATATTGGAAATGTTGACTCTGATCACTTGGTTAAGGTGGTATCTAAGTGTTCTTTCCACTGAAACGTCACCTTTTCTCTTTGGTAATGAAGAAGTAATTTGTAGAGAGATACTTTGAAGTCTGCGCATTTACGCAGTGTATTTTCTTTCTGTGCAGGAGTGGTAGCTGTTCTGCACCTCACCCTTTTGAGTTGAACCATGTATTTTTCCATGAGAGTGCGTAGTCTCTCCAGCGCTCTGCAGAGGGCCGTTCTGCAGATGCCCCACAGTTGCCTTCACCAGCCCCCTGGGCATGTAGGTTGTTCCTAATTTTCCGTTCTTAGAAACAACTTGAGAACTTTCCTTCTTCATCTGAATCTCATCCTGTGATGATAACTTCATAGAGCATCCCCGGATATAGGTGGGGAGGGAGGGCAGAGAGGAGGGTGGTTTTGACTTGCGAACTGGGTGGGTGAAAGTCTCATTCACCAGGGTAGGAAATAAAGGTGGCTCATGCTTAAAGGAGTATTGTCTCGTGGTTTAAGCACACATCTTAGCCACTTCCTTTTCTAGCATGCCAGTACACCTTCCTGCTGGATCCAGGTACCTCCAAGGTAGGGATGCAAAGTCTCACTGTGCCCGTGAGAGCAGGTTCTAGAGTCGGGCTGTCCGTGTGGAGAGCTGGCTCCAGTGATCACTTGCTCTGTGACTGTGAGTGAGCTCCGTAACGATCCTGTGTGTGTGTTCTTCTTTGTGTGATAGGCATGGTGAAAGCAGCACTAATTTTGCAGGTTAAATGAAATAGAACATACAAAATGCTTGTGAGAATGCCTACCACATTATAAACACTTAAAAATGTTAGTTATTTTTATTATTGTTATTATATTCATTTGTATTGACCTATTTATACACTACCTTGATATTTATTAGTATAATATTGACAAAATGGTCACTTTTGTTGTCGTTGACAAGTCAGGGTGGTTTATAGATCTGTTTTCCTGGCCGTGTCCCATGGTTTCCCACAGTGGGCAGGTGGCAAGGAGAAGGCTGGGGAATAGAAGGCTGCCTGGTAGGATCCTGTCGAGGTCGGGCCCTGAGCACCCAGCTGGAGTCTGTGGACTTTGTCACTGGAACAACTTTCAGAATTTAAAATCACACTTAATAGTAAAGCTTTCAAGACTTGTGGGAAAATGGGAGTGGAGTGTGTATGGATAGCTTGAAAGGTTAGCATGTAAAAATCAGACTGTTAGGTTGATGGGATTATGGTTTTTTTTTTTTCTTTCTTTAGAATTCTATTTAAATATCAAATCTAAAACCAAAAAGCTAAAGCCAGAGCTTTCAGAGTTAAACAATTACTAGATTTGTATTTATTGGCAAGAGAAAAGATAGCCAGTAAATTGCCCATTTTTATAAGGCAGTTAAGATAGCTTCCAAAGACAGCAGAATATACTGTCTTCACATTACATGGAAGACGGTAGTGGCAAATATTTGCCAATGTTGGAGGAGCAAATCACTGATGTGAGAAGCGCCCACAGAAATGATTCTACCTGCTGAATATCATTCCGTCCGGTGGACTGCTTGTTTTTCTTTGTTTAGCTTACGCTTTGTTATGAGCCTGGGGATGAAAGTAGCAAATAGAACTTAACAGCTCATTCTACTCTTAGCACTGGCTCAATATTTACTCACACAAAGACTGCCTGCTTTGAAGCCTGAGATAATGACACTCATGTTTATCACGTGTGGCGGGTGAACGGTAGTACGATTTGGCAGTATGCAAAACATGCAGTTTCCTGAGGACGGCTGAGTGCCTGCCACACAGCAGGGGGCCTCTGAGGGCATCCTGTGTGTGATGCTCGGCTCCAGTGCGCAAGAGCTTTCACGGCGTAGAACAAAAGCCGTTACCTTTTCTTCAAGGAGCGTGGCCAGGCACACAGTCACGTTCCCGTCCTCCTGAGTGAGCATCCAGTCTGAGGCTTAGGATTGAGAGCGTTCTTCAATGGATGGAGGACGGGAGGAGAGGTTTTTTGAGTGGTGGTTGGGGAGACGAGGGCATAACCAAAAGTACGGAGCTGTACGCTCTGGAGGCAACGACGTGAGGAGATGGCCCCTGAGTGTCCGCAGCTGGAGGGCAGCCCTGCAGGGGCCCAGGCCCTTGATGACAGGAGGAGGCAGGTGCCGCCTGCGAGTTGGTCCTCAGGCTGGTTTCTGGCTGTGCCCTTGCTCACTGTGTGACCTATCTCGTCAGCTGTGAAGGGGAAGTTAGGCCTACCTCGCAGGGTCCTTGTGAAGGCCGTAGCTAATTCGTTCAGCCAGTTTCTCTTGAGCATCTGCTGTGGTTGTAGGCACCGGGGAGAAACGGAGCCAGGCCCTCGAGGAGCTGCCATTCTTGGGTGAGGAGGTGACAGGCAGACACAGTCCCTCAGCACTCCCGAATCCACGAGAAGGTCATAGCGTCTGTGGGGAATAAAACAGTGCTGAGGGAGAGAGGCCGGGTGCTGCATTAGAGTGGGTGGTCAGCAAAGATCCTTTGGAGTAGGAGACTTTTCGGGTGAGATCTGCATGAAGGCAGGCATATGATGAGGGGGGAAGAACATTCTAGGGAGAGGAGCCAGAGTGCAAGGGTCCTGTGCTGGGGTTGAGCTTCATGTGCTCAAGGATTTGGAGCAAGTGTCGAGGGTCTGGCCTGGTAGGGGAGGGGCTGGGGAAGCGAAGCTTGGCATGGAGCCGTGGAAAGTGGTTGCTGTTCTGTGGAAGAAAGAGCCGCTGAAGACTTCTGAGCAGGCTGTTGCCCGTGGCCTTGGGCTGGGTAGAGTCCTTGGGCAGCCACTTGGGAGGTGGAGGCGGGGGAGGGGCAGGGGAGGGTGGGAGCTGAGGGCCTGGGCTGGGGCTGGGTGGGCTGGAGGTGGGCATGTCAGTTCCAGGGGTGCCATAGGGTGGGCGGGGTGGGTCTGGGGCCTGACCGGACGTGAATTGGGTAGACTGGGGAGAAGGAGAGGGACGGGATCCCCACGGTTTAGAGCTTAGGGGCTGCAGTTACAGGGGAACAACTGATGGGTACAGAAACCATAACACACCCAAGATGTGTCATTTTCCTGGGGAGACAAAGTCATGTCCTCATGAAACAGAAAGCCAGGGAAAGTAGTGTATCCAAATAATTGCATAATTACTGCCCTTTTGGGGCCCTCACTCCCTTCATACATTATGTTATCACCAAGAAAAGCCCCCAGCCCCCAAGCACCACCTATCCGGCCCAGATTAATAGCCTTATGGCTGGTTTCCAGCTGAGGAGGTTGCGTCCGAGGCTAGGTGGATGGTGAGCCCTCCAGCCCTGCTGTCGGGGCAGAGCCGGCTGGGGACGGGCCACCCTGGGCTGGGCTCCCAGCCTCCAGATCGCACACTTCTGGCTCGCGTAGGCAGTGGGCATTCTCAGTGCTCTGCAGAGCCCTGAGGAAGGAGGGGCCGTTTTCTCTCCCGCGGGCCTCATTGGAGAACTTGGCCTCAGGTGCAGGAACGGAGGACTGTGTGGACATGCGGGATGGCCGGGGAGAGCTGCGGCCGGGAGCGCGTGGTCCCACAGCCCAGGCCGTTGACAGCCAGTGCCCAGTGTCGCCCTCTAGTGGCCAGGCGCTGGCGTTGCAGCAGGTGCGCATTAGGACAGCAGGCGCATCTGCATTAGGGTGGGGCTGTGTGTACTCGAGTGTGCCAGTGGGTGTTCTCTGTGTGTACTGATGAGGGCAGTCTCAGAAGAGAATGATAACCTGGGGGGCAAAGATGAAATCCCTGGCTAACTTGGTCTTGCTCTGGAATCTCATCAGGGAAAGGCTTTTGCAAGGAAAGCAGCCCCACTTTGAGCTACCAAATGCAGAGCAGGGCAGAGGAAATAAATTCATGCTTAGTCTTGGTCATTTTACATAGCTCCGCTTCCAGGACCTCTTCTGTGCTTCAGTGCCCAAGCCACGCTCGGCTCCTTGAGGGCCCCTGAGACTGTGATGCGTCTCTTCACCCACCCCTGCCCCTCAGCTGGGCTGACCGCCCTTCCCACCCTCTCCAGTTGTTTCATAATTTTGACCCAGTGGCTTAGTTAGGCCCGTTCGTATCCTGTATCTGATCAGGTGTTGACAGCATTTGTTCTTCAGCCTGAGCCTGCTAGTGCCAGCTCAGCCAGAGGTGAACTTTCCTTAGATCAGCACTGAGGACGGTTGCCCAGTGCCAGCAGATTCCGGAACACAGAGTGTAAGTGGCAGTCCCACTGGGGCTGTCAGGAATCACAGGCAGGGTGCCTTTGAAGGCTGGCTTTGTCTCAGCTCATGTGGTTTCACTTTTAAGTAAAACAAAGAAGGTCTGAAAAGAGGGCCGATGAGTTTATGAGATCGCCTGGGCGGGTGGCTGAGGTTCTTCCCCAGCAGCTGAGCACATGGAGCTGGGTCCGCAGGGGCACCAGGGCAGTGCTGGACTGCTGGCTTGCAGGTTGCCGTCGCCCTGGTGCCTGGACGGGACTGGCACGTGGTTGATGTGCAGTGTGCATCTGCGGAGTGAGCAATGTGACCGTGTGGCAGCATACTGTGGGGCCTTTCCCCATGGCCACTGTGCCTCATTTCCTGGACGTGGGTTGGCTTAGCCTCGCCTTGCAAGGGGAGCAGTGTATTTGCTGATTCTAACTGCCCATGCAGGGTGGGAGCTGGTGTGAAAGGGCTCAAGAGCATGGGGCCAGCAGTGGGGATCCCAGTCCTGCTCCCGGCCTCCCCCGACGTGCGGTCTGACTGCGAGCGAGTGCCGCCCTTCTCACAGTTTGCTCATCTGTCCATGACGATGCGCTGGATCTCGTGGGCCTGGTTTTCTTGGCATGAAGTCCTCTCACTCTCTAACCTTCCACCTATTTCTCCTGGATTTCCTCCCATTTTGGTTTTCTCTTGTTGCCTTCTGGTAATCCAGGGGGAACACTGGTCAAGCAATTGTTTTCTCTCCCCCCAGTGTCTTTTAAAAGTTCATCTATTTTTAAAGGCATTTTCCAGGTTAAAGGAAGTCACCTGAGTTTGATTCACGAGCCCCTGCTTTCTCCTACAGAGCCTCCTCCCCCATCTCTGTACATGGCAACACCCTCTGTCCAGTCCTCTGTTCATCCCACCTCTCATCTGTCAGCAAATCTCGCTGACTTCATATGCTCAGCACCTCCACCCTGTGCCCTGGCCCCACCACCGCCCTCCCGCCTCATGGTGGCAGTAGCCTCCCCACTGGCCTCCACAAGTCCCCTTGTGCCCAGAATCGTCCACAGTAGACCATGATCTTGTAAAAATGAAACGTACATCAGGTGCTTCACAGAGCCATCCCGTGGCTCCATTTCACCGGGGGGAGGCTGGCCACAGGCCTGGTGATAGCCTTGGAGGCCCGCCACACTCGGCCACTTTCCTCTCAGGCCTTGCTTCCTCCTCCTCCCTCTGGACACACAGGCTTGCCCCTGCCCCAGGGCCACTGCCCTTTCTTCCTGCTGCCCTGGGTTTCTGCACGGACTCACTTCCCCCAGATCTCTGCTCGGATGTTGTCACCTCTTCGTCAGGGTCTCCGGACTGTGCTGTGTGAGGCAGCAGCATTTCTGCCCTCAGCACACCTTGTCCCCTTGTGCCCTTGTTCTGCTTTATTTTTCTCCAGAGCCTTTGTCTTCCTCGAGCACGGCGCTGTCCTCAGGGCCTCGCACAGTGGGTGTCATATGGCAAGCACTGTCATTTGATGTCGTTGACTGATTCTTTAGTTAGACTTCCCTCTCCTTTCTCTGGGGCATACATGGTCCTCTCTCTCTAGTTTTATTTTGTTTCTTAAAAAAGTTAATTAGTAATTATTGTTAATATCCAAATGACAGCTGAACAACAATAAAATTACACTTCCTTTAGCCGGGAACAGGGTTTTCAAACTCCCTGGCTCTTAGTTCGCGTCTTCTGTCCTGTGGGTTCCCCAGCCTCACAGACGCTTTGCCTACCCTCCAACACTTCGCCCGGTGCCCCGGCAGGTTTGCCAGGCGCTCCCACTTAGGACAAGAGCTATGCCCGTTTCTTTTCTCCGCATCCCTTTCTCACTCTAGGGTTTCTGTCTTCATCATTAATGGGAACATTATTGAAAGTTAGAGGAATGGAGAAATAATAAAACCAACAAACCAAAATTGCCACTGTTTACACGTGCTGTATTTATTACAGTACGTGCCTTTTTTCTGCCTCTTATTTAATGCCTCCTAATTGGTTCTTACCAAGCCTTCAGAGCTCCCTAGCAGAAATTGCTGTTGGTGGTTATTTTATTTGCAGTACATTCTGTTGGGCTTCAGGAAGGAAGTGTGAGAACCTCAGATAAACACATTGGCTCCTGACTTTTATTGCATTGCCAGTAGCCTTTTGTTTTGGTGACATTTTCACTGCTAGATATGGTATTTGAACTACGTGTAGTATCACTTAGTTGAAAGTAACCAAATTGAGTATGATTTGGTAAAAGTTAAGAATTTCATTTACTATCTATAGTAGAGTAAACCTTCAGCTTAATAGGAAACCTTTCATTGTTCTTTCAGATAACTTATTTCTATTGAATGACAATTTTTAATATGTAATATTAAAAGCAAATAATTAAAACGTGCTATCACTACTAGACCTGCCCTACAGGAAATACTCAGACCTGCATTGTACATGGAAGAGCACAACAGATACCCATCAGTGTAAAAACACCCAACAGTTAAAGCTCACAGCTCTAATAAAACAATAGTACAAAAGGGAAAACAAAATAATAAGATATCACTCAACATGATGAACAGAACAGCATCCCAAATAGCAATACTGACACTCAGTGTGAATGGTCTGAATGCCCCACTTAAAAGATATCAACTGGCTGAATGGATGCAAAAATACAACCCAAATATCTGTCTCCAGGAAGCACATCTAACTCACAAGGACTCACTCACACAGACTCAAGGTGAAGGGAAAAAACATATTCCATGAAAGTGGAAACCAGAAGAGAGCAGGTGTAGCCATTCTCAGATAAAATAGACTTTAAATCAGTAATGATGGTGGGGCACAGTGGCTCATGCCTATAGTCCTAGCACTCTGGGAGGCCAAGGCGGGAAGATCACTTGAGGTCAGGAGTTTGAAAGTAGCCTGAGGAAGAGCAAGACCCCATCTCTACAAAATATAGAAAAATAAGTCAGGTGTGGTGGTGTGCACCTGTAGTCCCAGCTACTCGGGAGGCTGAGGCAGGAAGATCGCTTGAGCCCAGGAGTTTGAGGTTGCAGCTAGTTGTGATGATGTGGCTGCACTCTAGTGGGGGTGACAGAGTGAGACTGTGTCTCAAAAAAAAAAAAAAAAATCAACATTGGAAAAAAAATAAAAGACAAAGATGGTCATTATAAAATGGTAAAGGGAGTAATTTAGCAAGAAAACATAACAATCCTAAATATATATGCACCTAACACAGTAGGTCCCAGATTCATAAAGCAAATCCTACTGGATCTAAGCAAAGAGATAAACAGCAGCATTGTAATTGCCAGGGACTTCAACACTCCACTGACAGAGCTGGGCAGACCATCAAAGCAGAAAATCAATAAAGAAACACTGGACTGAAATAGGACTGTGGAACCAAATGGACCTAACAGACATCTGCAGAACATTCTACCCCCAAACTGCTGAGTATACATTCTTCTCATCAGTACATGGGACATTCTCCAAGATTGATCATATCTTAGGCCATAAGGCATGTCTCAGCAAATTCAAAAAAATGCAATAAAACTGGAAATCAATTCCAAGAGAAACACTCAAATCTACACAAAGTCATGGAAATTAAACAATCTGCTGCTGAACAATCCTTGGGTCAATGATAAAATTAAGATGGCAGTCAAAAGATTCT
>RJWJ010029847.1:0-20321 GCA_004363605.1 Indri indri | reverse complement strand
GCCTGAGGTCTCAACCTGAGCCTTCTGATCTACTCTCTACCCAGGGCCATGGGAACATGATGTTTGCTTCCCTTGTGTTTATAATGATCTGTAGTGGGCTTCTGATGATTTATAATGAAAATCTCCAACTTTTATTTTGATGAATGTCTTAGTCAATCAGATTATTATAACAAATTAGGATAGCTAATTTGGGTAGCTTAAACACTGGGTAGCTTAAACAACAGACATTTATTTCTCACGGGCCTGGAGACAGGAAGTCTGAGGTCAAAGTGCCTGATGATTTGTTTGCTGGTGAGGGCTCTCTTCCTGGTTTGCAGATGGCTGCCTGCTTATTATGTCCTCACAAACTGAAGAGAGAGCTTCGCTCTTCTGTCTCTTCTTATAAGGGCACTAATACCATTCATAAAGGCTCCATCCTCATGATCTAATCACCTCCAAAGGACCCACCTCAAAGTAACATTTCATTGGGGATTAGGGCTTCAACATATGAATCTTGGGGGAACACAAACATTTAATCCATAAGTATGAGCAAATTCTTCTACCATTATTTAAAACATGCCCACAGGAGCAAAATATTTGAGGATTTTTTATTACAAACAATACGTTTGAACAGAATCTAAATCAAGTCTGTTTTGAAACAGACTGATTGAGATAAATTGTAGATCTGAGATGAAATTATAGTCAACACCCATTGCTTTGTCAACAGCACAGCTTCTAGAAACTTGCTTCTGGAAGCCTGTTTGGAATGGTTTCCTGACAACCTGCCACTTCTTCACACCCACCCCCTGCACTATAATGAGGGGATGAGCTCAGGCCTCAGCAGCTATGGGGAGTTTAGGCTGCCTGTTGCTGTCTCCAGGTTTGCAGATCTGATTTTGATAGTGCGATGCCATGTGTCATTTGGTAAATGTATCTTACAGAGATTCACTTTATTGTTCCACAGACCTGATTTTTTGCTTTTGTTTTAATCTACTGCCTATTTACAAATCGAATCATGATGCACATCAAATATTGCTAATTAGAATCCTAGGTCAGGCTTATGGGTGAGGATGCTGTGCATAGAACTCTTCTGTAGTTCCCATTGCTCACTAATCGGGGTGTCTGTTAAACTCCGGGGAAGCAGAAGCTCACAGTGGGTGAAGGTACCTTCCAGCAGGAAGCAACTGTGGATACCTGGAGTCCCACAGAGATCCCTGCCCCAAATCCTATGTGGTGACTCAGGGCAGGCACACAAAAATTCTGCTCCAAGCTGGATTCCCAGACAGTGTTTAAGCTTGTTTAGACTAGCTTGGCAATTCTAAATTCATGACCTCTATAAATTAGAAATTTCATGTCGCAACTGTCTTATGGATCTTTTCATTTAACTCTTACTGCACTGCTTACTATATTTTGGAGGAGGTATCTTCTTATGCAAATTATCATTCATGATAATATTTAGTTTTAAGGGATATCATTTTTTTGACAATCTAATATGTAGTCCTCTTTATTTCCAAGAAGTTGAATATTAGAAAAAATATCAAAAAATGCCCATATAAATTAACTAAATGTGCTAAAAGCTAAACAACTCCTGACAAGTAGGAATGTTAAAGATTAGAGTTTTGACTTTTCAAATTCAAAAGGCTGAAGTTTATCTGGTCTCTTGTTTACATCTTGCCCCAGAAGAGTCACATCGTGGCAAACCAGGGACGTTCATCTGCTTTGATATTTAAACTGATATTGAGTGCATATCCTTTCAGTCTGATTGCACATGCTGTACCTGATCCAGGAATTAATAAGTACTCAACTAATTCGGAATGAGTACACTAAGTCCTCACTTCACATTGTCTGTATGTTCTTGTTGACATGGATGTGGAGAAATAGGAACACTCATACACTGCTGGTGGGACTGCAAACTAGTACAACCTCTATGGAAAGTAGTATGGAGATACCTCATAGAGCTTCAAGCAGAGCTACCATTTGATCCAACAATCCCATTACTGGGCATCTACCCAAAGGAAAAAAAGACACTCTATAAAAAAGACATCTGCACTTGAATGTTTAGAGCAGCACAATTCACAATTGCAAAGATGTGGAAACAACCCAAGTGCCCATTAATACATGAATGGATTAATAAAATGTGGTATATGTATACCATGGAGTTCTACTCAGCCACAAAAACAATGGTGATCTAGTACCTCTTGTATTATCCTGGGTAGAGCTGAAGCCCATTCTACTTGGTGTAGTATCACAAAAATGGAAAAATAAGGACCACACATACTCACCATCAAATTGGTATTAACTGACTTAACTGACCAACACTTAAGTGCACACATAGTAATAACATTCATTGGGTGTCGGGCAGGTGGCAGGGTGGAGGAGGGGATGGGTATATTCACACCTAATGGGTGTGGTGTGCACCGTCTGGGGGATGGACACACTTGTAGCTCTGACTTGGGTGGGGCAAAGGCAATATATGTAACCTAAACATTTGTACCCCTGTAATATGCTGAAATAAAAAAAAAAACACATTAAAAATGAAAAAAAAAAAAAGAAAAAATGTTGTGCAATGTGAGGAGAAAAACAGGTCCATTGGATTTGGAAGTTGTGACATTGGCCGGATGTTTTCTGTGGAATAGCTGGGCGGAGATGGGTTAGGGTGGGTTGAGGAGGGGACGGAGGTGAAGAAAGGGACAGCTCCTTTCAGGGCTTGGACTCTGAGCCCAGAAGGGACAGGCAAGGCCGCAGAATAGGGGTGGACACAGGGTGAGCAAGGACATGTTCCCTGTGGGATGTCAGCACCTGTCACAGGGAAACACTCCTGTAAATGTTTCCAGCTTCCCCCCACCCTGCCCTCACCCCTGTCTCCCCCTGCTCAGCATCACATTTCTCCCCAGGCCTCAGAGAAAAGCCTGTTTCTGTCAGTCCCATCCCTGATCCTCTGAGATGTGGACCTGGAGCCCAGGCCGAGGGGAAGAGGGAGGGTCAGCTGAGGCCAAGTCAGTCCCCAAAACAGAGCACTGAAGGGAATGGAGAGAGCGTGGAGTTAGGGAAGGAGCAGGTGACTGTGTCGGTTTGCTTGGTGGAGTGCAGGGGCCTATCGTTTGAGAAAAACCAAGCACCAGAGAAGTGAAAAAGGCAAAGACAGAAGCATTTCTAAGGGCAACACCTGAGGTGCGTTGTGTTTCATGGTTTTCAAGAGGTGCGAGGGGAAGATGGAATTCCACTTTTAAGCACTTTAGCTTTTTGAAGTGTGCAACCTTGACTATTTTCAGTAGAAATTAGAGCGCATGAGTCTGGCCTTTATAAAGTTTACAACTATAGATGGGCATCATTTCATGGAGGAAAGAGAATGAGGGAGCAAGAGAGAGGGGGCCCCAAGCTGGGGAGGTTCTGCAGGACGCAAGGGGAAGATCAGTGTAACCTCAGGGACGGGAGAAGAGATGGCTTGACGCCCAGCACTCAGGCCTGTTGTCTTCCATTTAGCTTTGGCATGAGTACCAAGGAAGAAATGTAACCAGTGAGCTTTCCCCCATTTCCTTCTCTTCCCTTCCAAATATATCTATATAAAATGAAAAGTATATATTATATTTTATATATACTTTATTTATAGCAGTGGGGTCTCACTCTGTCTCTCAGACTGGAGTGCAGTGGCCTGATCATAGCCCACTGTATCCTTGAGCTCCAAGTCTCCAGCAATCCTCCTGCCTCAGCCTGCCGGGTAGCTGGGACTATAGGTGCATACCACCATGCCCAGCTATTTCTTTTAAATACTTTTCTGTAGAGACAGGATCTCGCTATGTTGCCAAGACTGGTCTTGGACTCCTGGCCTCAAGCGATCCTCCGGCCTCTGCCTTCCAAAGTGCTGGGATTACAGGCATGAGCCATCATGCCTGGCCCAAGCGTATTTTAAATATAGAACATGGCTTTTTTATTGTACTTGCTATTAATCATTATTAAAACTCAGAAGTCAATATGATTTCCAAAATGAACTTGTACTAACAGAAAAGACAAAGTAACAAACAACATTCTGTGTATTCTAAAAATTTCTTCTGTAAGAGTGATAGTAGTCAACTAGCTCAACAAATGCTGAAATCCCATTCCTGGCTTTCTTATCTCCCTGTGAATTGTTTCTTCCAGAGCCCAATTTTCAAGCCCTCGGGTCCCTTTTGAAGGAAAGTTAGGCAGGTCTGAGTGAAGGACAGGTCTTGACATTCCTTTGATTGCCATCCACAGGACTTGAGAGACCCCCAAGGAGAGCCTTTCAGATACTAAAAATTAATCAGTCATTTACTGTTGCCACCATTCCTCCCTCAATATGTAAGAGCAATTTGCAACTGCCTAAATGTCACAGACAAGTATTAACTTATGAAAATTCTCATATTAGAAAGATTTTTTTTACAATCACTCCAAACTCTGCCTTTCTCACTAGAAATTGTAAATCCAACCCTAATTTGGGCTTGTTTTATATGTGCTAGTTTATGTAAGGGATTTCCATAGTCTGAAAAGGGAACGTTATATAATTTGAGGATTTATTAGATAAAATTTAATAAATTTTGAGTTTATTAATAAAATGGTTGCAGCGAATAATAACAATGTAGGAAAAATCCAATCACATGGTGTTACGGGTTAAACTGTTTCCCCTAAAAAGGATATGTTGAAGTTCCTAACCCTCCAGTCCCTCAGAATGTGACCTCATTTGGAAATAAGGTCTTTGAAGATGTAATTAGTAAGTCAAGGTGAAGTCACAGTGGACTCCGTCACAGTGCGGACCCTCATCCAGTGTGACTGGTGTCCTTATGAGAAGAAGGGGACACACAGGGAGAAGGCCATATGACAACACAGGCAGAGATTGGAGTGACGCAGCTGCAAGCCCAGGAACACAAAGAGAATGGACCACCACTGTCACAAGCTAGGATGGGACCAGGAAGGATTCTACCCGAGTCTCATTGATTTCAGACTTCCAGCATCCAGAATGGTGAAAGAGTAAACTTCTATTGCTCTAGACCTTCCAGAATGTGGTATTTTATCACAACAGCCCCAGGACACTAATACACCTGTGTAGATGGTTGCACTTTGCATGTGGTCTTACATCCAAACGGAAAGCGTAGCCTGGCTTCTCCTGCTCCCCTGACACTGCCCAGGGTCTTGAATACAGTGAGCAAAATTGGTTCTTTAGTGTTAGTTTATCCCAGGCCCAAGTAATATGAATATCTACTGTGGAAAACAGTTTAATATATGCCAACCCGCTATAAAATCAACACATTTTTTGTTCAATTAATTATAGAAACATTAGTTCTTGTATTTTAATGTGTTTTGTTTTAAACCATGTTTTCTGAATAATTTTAGTAGCTTATGCCTAGTTTCCAAACCACAAAATAATGTGAAGTTATAAGCCATGAATTTGTATATATCCCAATATATTCTAAGTGGGATGCAATCAATGTCATCTTGATAGAGTAGCCAATTTTCCTGTGTTCTAGGTCTCTTGCTCCATCTCTGCCTGGCTTTGTTTTGGACCCACATAAGGCAGGCAACCTTCCTCTTTCATGTTTCAGGTGATTAGTATTGATTGACAGTTGCCCCAGGCAGTAAGATTATGATCTGTGGATTATATTTATATATATACATAAAATAAAAGAAAAGTTTTTCTAATATGAATTTTTCATATAGCTCCTTTAGGTTTAATGGCAGTTACTGGAGTTTAAGCACAAAAGTCTCCTGTTCCCAAACCTGCTGTCCTCTTGCTTACACAAAAATCAAGTCCATGCATTATTATTTCTTTGTGAAAAAGGATAATGTCATAACTCCAAGGTTTTAAGAAAGTCCAATGCCCTAGGTTTTCTTGTTTTGCTAAGTCTAAATCTCGACAGAGGAGCATTCAAACCACTTTCTACACGAACGCTTCATGAGGCACGTCTACTGTAGAACACCGGTTATTGGACTGCATAATTTAGGCACATGCTTAAGAATTTTTGGCAGATATTTTTATCCTGGATAATTCAGTTATGAGACGAACCACTTGACTCTTAATTTGATAATAAATCTGCACGTGTTATCATAAAAGGGTTTTTCTAGTTGATCTCCAGCTAATAATGACATCCGATCAATGGCTCCTCATCTCCAGCCATATCTTTGCTGTGGTGAAACACATTTTATAGTTACTGCAAACACTTGTTAACTGTCCTTCTCCATACAAAATGCCAGCATGTCTTAAAGAAGATCTTATGTAATTTTTTTTTTTTTCACTCAGGGTCTCTGTGGTAAGATCTGAGTGTGCAAACTGAACGTAACTGAAAGTGCTACCTGTGTCCACCATAGAATCTGATGAGAATATTTTTTTAAACAAAAAATCAAGAGAAGAGATTCCACCAGTGTTTCAACTTGGATAATATGGTTCTGAGTTTTTTTCTGCTCTCTCCATAATTAGCATTTATCAACTAAAAAAATAAAATGATCTTTTAAGGAATAAATCTAAGTTCTGTCTCTCTGAGACTATCAGTTTTGTTAGTTTTGACTAAGACAGGCTCCAAGTTTCAATTTATCTGATTTACCCTCATGTATATTCCAATTTATTATGAGTTCTCCTGGGGTGTTTATGGATACTGGAGCTGGAACTGAAATTATACTGATTAATATGTAAAAACTAAGTGCTTAGAAGTCTAATCCGTCTCATCTGCTGGATGGTGAGATGTGACGTGGCCATGAGTGGCCTTTCCGATGTCCTCATACTCAGTTTTGAAGTTCTAATAAGGCACTTGGGTCGAGTTTAAAATCAAAGCCATGTAATACTTAGTAACCTGTGCGACAGAGAAGGCCAGCAGAAGGCCCAGGCCTGCGTCTCCTAGAGAGCTCGATGCCCCAGGGTGCCCACCAAGGGTCAGGAGGTTGAAGCTGAGCCCAGACAGCTTCTCAGGACCTGGCCTTGCAGAGGAACACTGCCGGCTCTCACCGTAGTTATGAACGAAATCGACAAGTCAGTCATTCATGAAGCCTAAGCCAAGACACCAGTTTCAGAAGATGCATAATGCAGGAAAATACCAGTACACCACCGCCAGAATGAAGCCCTGCGAATGCTCAGGCCAGGGAGGTCAGGAAAACAGCCTGCCCATGTGAGAGCCTCAGGGAGGTTGGGACATGGTCAATGTCACTGTTTCCCACAGTTTCATTTTACAGCTGCAATTATTGTCGAATAGCATCTTAAACTACTCCATCGTTTAAGGGACTCATCTTGTTATTGTTTACTGCCTTCATTTCCTGTAACCTGCACTCTGAACTGAGTTCTGTGGGGTAACCAGGTTCCAGAGAGACATGGGCAGCCTGCCACTACCATGGCCCTCTGGTTTCCCAATGGCTGTGTTTTCACTTGAATAGGGAGGCTTTGAATTCTGTTACCCCCATGAATCAACTGCAATCACTGCTGCTCCTGCTCTCTCAGCCTGTCTATGTGATTTATCGGATTGCTCCAGTATAGTCACACATCGGTCCCCTTCCACTGGGCCAGCAAGACCTTCAGTACAGTCCTTACCTGATATCGCTTTAATTTGAGTTTGTTTCTTTTGGTGGGGAGGAGGTCCTTGGGTCACTTCCAGCAATGGGGTATATCTGAGGGACACGTGTTTCTGTTGGCCCATCAGTGTCATCCATCTCTGCATTCCCTGACTTGCTTTCCTGGAAGGGAGTCTGGCCTGTCTGCCTCATCACCATTGTCCTGGCTGTGCAGAGCACTCCAGGCTAGTCCACCCCCAAGACTGCTGCTCAGCTGACAGAGTGACTGTTCTCAGGTCAGGGGCCCACTGGGTTACCTGGCTAGCTGGGTTACCTACACCAGGACAGGGGCCCTTATTCAATAGGAGCAGGGCACCAGGCCTCACACACAGTTCAGTAAGGGGTTAAATGGGGCATTCAGAAAATGTACAACATATTAACATAATCTTAGCAATTTAAAGCAATATTCGTTAATTATCTCACAGTTTCCATAGGTCAGGACCCCAGGCACTGCGCAGCTGGGTCCTCTGCTCATGGTCTCACCAGGCTGCAATCAAGATGCCAGCTAGGGCTGCTGTCTCTTCTGAAGGCTTGACTGGTGATGATTCTGAGTCGAAACTTATTCAGGTTGTTCACCAGGGCCAAGGCTCACTTTTAAGGGCTTCCACCCAATGAAATCAGGCCCACCCAGGATCATCCATCTTTTGATTAACTCAAAACCAACTTACTTATGATCTTACTTATATCTGCAGAATCCCTTCACTGTTGCCCTCTAACGTAACCTAATCACGGGAGTGACACACTGTCATATTCACGGGTCTGGCCAACACTCACAGGGCTCCACAGAGCACAAACACCAGGGATGGGAACCTGGAGACCATCTTAGAAATCTGCCTGGCACAGGAGGCCTCTAGGATGTCCCTTATCCTACAGATGCTACATCTTTGCACCCCCCTCCCCCCAAAAAAACCCTCTAAATATGTTTTAATTTAGGAAGTTTAAAATTAAATGACTGTTTTTCCTTGGGGCAAAGAGCCACTGCTGCAATTATTAGGGCTGTTCCTATTTAAAGGGAGAAACAGTTCCGCCGGTTTGAGATGCACACATAATTGCATTAATTATTTGCTCCACATCTGGTTGTGCAGACCTGGCTGAAGTGCTCATGGCAAATGAAGTTATTTTCCATTTTCTCCAGTGCTTCATGAGCAAATATCTATCTGGGAAAAAAATTCTGGAATGTAGAAGAAGAGGGAAAGAGGAGAATGCCTTGTATTTTATGGCATTTAATGAGTAATTCCCCTAGTAACTAAAACCAAAGGAATAAATAAAACCCCTACCCGTCAGCATTGAGTGTGAGGTCCCTCTCCATCTCTGCTCGCACCCTGGGCACCTCCTCCTTTCCTTCTTTCTACTTCCACCCAGATGTGTGTGCACATCCTGGCTGGAGGCATAAACAAATGCCCGGTGGGGAGAATCCTTCTGATACACAGGCTGCGAGGGGACTGCATCTCTCCCCCAGGTGCCTCTCTGATGCCCCATAATTCTGGGACCACTGCGGGAATTAAGGATTCCTACAAGAAAAGACTATCCAGTGCTCGGGGTTGATGTGATCCTCTGTGAACTCATAGCGTCTGGGTGAGGTTTCCGATTCCTCTGGGCATGCAAGGAAAAGAATTTTAGAGCTCCACTTGATGGTGGGTATTAGAATAATATGTGAAATTGCTGTCATCTGGCCCAGCCCAGTATTCTCTAAGCTGTGAAATCAGAAAACAAAATTCTTCTTAGAACCATAAAATCTGGAATAATTTGATTCTGTTACGATGTGTTAGCAAATTGAATCTTTGCTCGAGGAGAGCTCTCTGATTCCACTCTCAGATCACCACAGAGCTGTTGTCTCACCCCGTGAAACATTTGCAGAGTAAATCTTTCAATGATTTAGTGCAAGGTACAGGCCACAGTAGCAGGGGCTTTCTGAAGGAGTAAGAATGCCTGGGCTCTGTTTCTTGGTGCAAGGTGGAACTACACCTAATCATAGCAGCCTAATTACTTGTAGGATTTTTATGCCTTGGTTTTGAATGTCTGCTGCTTTTTTTCTTGATCTAAGCACATCCTGTCATCCTTGTTAACTTGTATATATGGCCCCTGCCTCGCAATAATGACCAGCCTTTACTAAGCACATTTAGGACCTGACCTTTATGTAATTAAATTCTAAAGCAGACAGAAGGGCACTCGGAAGGACGGGGAAGAAGCAAGTGCATTCTCCAGTGCATGATGAAATAGCATTAATGATGGCATTACAGGTGGGCTTTCTTCTGGGAGTTGCTGCACAGCAGTGCATGGAAGAAAGGACAACCTATCACTTCTTTTCAAAAAATCCTTCACAGAAGAGATAAAGGTAGAAGGATCCCTTAAAGGGTAGAAGGAAGAAAGAAGAGTTTTGGCAGATGTGGGAGTAAGAGAGTGTTAAGGAGTAGGAAGGGGGTGAACTGTCAATACTGCAGCACCCACCTGCAGCCCATTAGTGGAAACAAGCTCTCCCCAAATTTTCCTGGCAAATTAGCACTGAGGACATTTCCTTCTGCCGGGATGTCTGCAGTTAGCTGTGATTTGGGGAAACAGCTTGATGGTGTTGCAATTATTGACAGTGCCAAGGATGACAACAAATCTGTCCTGGATGTGGAGAAAACAGTATTTGTCACTTGCAGATATGTCAACATCAGAATTTCTTTTGATTTGTTTGTTTAGGGAAAAAAAACAGCATAAAATGATTTTTATTCCTCTCTCATTTTTAGTGGTTTATTACATTTTCATCCTTTTTCCTTTTTGAAACACAGAGATGGACAAATCTATGTTTCTTAAATATGGTATTTTATGGTCTTTACACAGATTCGTCTTTACCAAAAGATGCTGTGGAGGTTCTCATTAAGGAACCCCACAATTCTCATAGCGCTGTGAATGGAGTGATGTGCTGAGCTCTGTCCCTAGGGGCAAATGCTTTTCCCACATGACTCAATCTTTACTCCTCAGATCAATATTTCCTTGGAGAAGCTGAGGACGTGACATGTGTTAATTAAGACTCAAGGCATCCTGAGCAATACATAATCAATCCCTTTGCTGCGGTCTGAATGATTGTGTACCCTCCAAATCCACAGGCTGAAACCCAATCCCTGATGTGAGAGTATTTGGAGGTGGAGCGTTTAAGAGGTGATTAGAGCATGAGGGTGGGGTCCTCATGAATGGGATTAGTGCCCTTACTAAAGAGACCAAGAGAGAGTCCTAGCCCACCGTGTGAGACATAGCAAGCAGGCACCGTCTGTGAGGAACAGGCCCTGACCACGCACCGAATCTACCAGCACCTTGATCTTGGACTTCCCAGGCTCCAGACTGTGAGAAATGAGTGTCTGTTTTTTATAAGCCACGCAGTTTATGGTCTTTTTTATAGCAGCCCCAAAGGACTAAAGATACCCCCAAAGTCATTGAGAATACCTGAAATTATAATTATGTAGCCAGTTATTCTTGACTTTAGGGAGTTTTTTAGCCAAAAGAGAAATGACTTGCATAAACTTCCCTTCCCCTGTTTTGTGGTGTCTGACCTAAGTGAGTGCTAAACAAATGCTGGATGAATGGGTTAATGCAGAACAGTGAGCCATCGGGCCACGTGCCATCCTTCTAGTCCTTGCCAGTGCCATTGCCATTATTTCAAGGAACCACAAATATAAAAACAAGGAACTATTTGGTTTTGTTTTCCCAGTTAAGACCATTCAATGCAAATTAATTAACTTTCTGACCAACAGAATACCTATTACCAGTTTTTGGATTTCTGAAGACTATAAAATCTTAACTATGTTTGAAAGTTTAAAATCATTTGAAATTAAAACAATGTTCAGTAGGGCAGTTCTTGTCACCTCTTTTTATTAAACTCCTATGGTTCAGCTGAGTATAATGAATCTGGTTAAATACCTAGTATTTTTATTTGAGGAATTAAAATTGAGTTGAGAAAAAGTTGATAACATTTGCTGAAGAAACTGAAGATTTCTTCTGTAACCAAGAAAGATGTGCTAAGCATTGTTAGCGTATTGAGACTAAAGTTTTCTGCGATCAGTAAAAATCCTGCAAAGTGATTGTTAGTTAAACCCAGTGGAAGTTGGTTTTCTCACCCCCAGAACAGTTTTGAGGTTTTTGTAGGCTTCAACTTTCATGTATTTGTGACAATGATAAAAATCCAGTAATAAATTATCTAAATACCCAAATACATTTGGGGATTTTGAAAAACAAATTTCTCATCTTTGGTATTGAAAATGATCTCTAAGATTAATTTTCAGGGTAGAGACTCCATTTAGGCCTTCAACAATATGATCATTTGGTTCATTTTAAAAATCTGACCTTGTCCTTAGCAAAAGAATTCTTTTTCCAAAGCAAAAAAAAATAGTTTTAACCACAAAGGGCTTCACTTGTCCTTGGCAAATTATCTCTAAAAGGAAGTCTTCCCAATGTGCTGCTACTGTTTGAGTTAAACTGTAACTTTTTCCTTCAATTAGAAATCTTATTGATTACACAGTGTTGGCGTTTTTCAGTATCTCTGGGCGGTGGTCATTCTCTCTGCACGGATTGGACAGGAGGCAGTTGTTTTGGGCTTTGCGAAATTGCTGAGCTGTGGCTATTCACCTGGCAGCTTGCCTTGGGGACCCTCTAACTGTCACAGCTGGGTCCTGACCTGTGCCTCTGGTCCCTCAGATTCCAGGGCCTTCCTGCCCTTGAGCACAAGGGCCCAGGCTCAGGGCCGGTTCTTCTCTGTCCCGACTTGGCTCTGACCTCTCACCCAGATTTAGTGACCAGGCCTTTGATATCTTCTGTCAGGACCCTGCCATCAATTCTTTGCTCCAGTGTGTGAGTTTTGTCCTGTGTGCCCTGTGGTTGGTGCCCACTCCCCCTGCCCCATCTCTAGGCATCGCCCTCTCATTCCCCGTCCCCTGTCTCCTGCTGTCCGATTGGACACCTAACGTCAGCCTTCGTAGTTGGAGGATGTATAACTGGTGTTGGAGCAGGCTGCCCCTTTGTAAATTTCAAACATATAGTACAGCATTGTGAACTGTAGACTTCATGCTGTACATCGCATCTCCAGGACTTTTCCATCTTTCATAACTGAAACGCTTTGTCCTTAACTTTAAGGAGTTTACAATTTTGGCAGGGAGGGCGGAGCTGTATGAAGTCATTAAGGAATCATCCAAATGTGTGTTAAATGTTACTCTTCAGATGATAGTTAATGTACCAGGAGTTCAGTTCAGGGATGAGATTAATATAAAATGGAGTTGTTAGAGAAGGATGAAGCAACATGGTGTGAGGGAACATGTGAGCCCTTGTTCCAGGTATATTTGAGTCAAATATTTCCTTCACCGGTTGTAAGCTGGATGATGTCAGAAAATGATGTAGCCTCTGTGAGTCTTAGTTTTTGCATCTGTCAAACAAAAATTGCCCTATCCATGGCACAAAGTTTTTAACTTGAATTGAAATAGAGATGAATGTTCAGTCCCAGCACTCACAGGTAGAAGACCACACCCCTGCCCACCACACCCCTGCCTGGTGGTTTCTGCAGGAAGTATTGAATTTTATTATATGGCAACAAGAGATTCAGGCATGCTGGGAGGGCCCTTGCCATAGCATCCTCCCCCTCCTCATCCTCACCAGCTATATAATGATGATGAAAGCATGGAAAGCAGTTCCGTGATCCAAGCTCTACACACTTTATGTAAGGGCTTTAGGAAGTTGAGTAACAGTTGTCGGGACTCAAAGCTCGTCCATCACTGACCTCAATATTGGCATCTTTGGTGATGTGAACTAAAATCAGCAGCCCCTAACTGTTGGCAAAGGATCATCTTAGACCTTGCATAGAGTTCGTGTTAATGATGTTGGTTCCCCAGGGGCACTGCAGACCTCCTGAGTCCCACTCTCAGGGGCCGGACCTGGGAAGTCCATTCCAGCCCTCCCCTGGTAGCTGCAATGGCCATAGCATGTGGGAAGCCCTCTGCTGTGCTCAGGGCTCCCCTCCAGCCGTAGCTTCCTCTTCAGACCCCTGCCCCAGCCCACCTCACTTCAGCTCTCAGCTCTGGCCAAGCTTTCTGTGGAGTGAGCAGCAAAAGGGGAGAATAGAAATTTAGGGGTGACCTGTGTGCTCTGGACACCTCAAGCTGTCAAAATAAGTTATAGAATTTTTAAATGTATTATTCTGCTATTCCTTCGTGATAACCTGGAAAATTGAAAGGTAAATTTCAATCCTGTGCTTGAAGATTTCCTTCTGAGGCATGCTTTTAGAATTGTGCGATCCCTGTATAATCATTCAGTAAACCTGATCGATGTCCTGCTTTTTCCTGAGAAAATGAAGGTATCACAGATGTGGATGAGACTCATCACGTAGTACCAAGGAAAGCTCATGTCATACAAGGAAAGAGATGTTTATCCTGCCGTTTGGCCTAATATGCTACCTTAATTGAAGGAAGAATACCCTTCCATGAGCACACGGATTTCGGAGGTCAGACGTGGCCCTGAGGGGAGGCCTGGGAGCTGGCTCTTGGGAGACGGAGAGATGAGCTGGTGGGGAAGGTGCAGGATATGCAAACCATGGGCCTGTGCAGAGAGACATGGGGTGTCTGGAAAGGGTGAGATGTTTAAATTAGCTGGGGCTGTGGGTGGAAAGAATGGAGGTAAAGCTGAAAGGTAGGATGGTCAGATTGAATATTTCCTCCTAACACATGAACTCAGGATTTCAGGTGCATGGATAGATTTTATCCAAAGGGGAGACCCTGGGTTCTGTTTTGGATACACTGAGTTCCAGTTGCATATGGTAGGTCTGGTGGTCGGTTGGAAATCCTTCTTTAAAGCCAGAGAGGCAGGTTTGGATAAGACATAGAAACCTCAGATTGTCTTTAAAGCCACAGAAATGGACAAGATCACGTCTGAATAAAGCTTATAGAGATACAAGCTACCAAATAGTTTGAAACATCAGGGACTATCGTAATTGGTAGAATGTAGCAACTGAGAGAAATGACAAAATAATTTTCTTATTCCATTGAGTAGAGAGTTCTCCTTTTTCTTTTGAATTCATGTTTCAAAAGTGCAAAAGTGCTTAGCATACATTTTTCTGAACCATCTCGATCGACAACTAATGGGACCAGATACAGTATAAATTTCACCACTGGTGGTGAGAGGGTAATTTTGACTCTGGGTTTCTGCCTGGTGACTGTCAGAGAAGGGCTGCCAACATTACCAACTGGGTGGTTGTTTTGTAATTTAGATATAATAAATCTAAGGCAAGTAATTTCCTTTTAGAAACTTGAATTGCTTCCTTAACAGAATGATTGGAGTTATATTTAAGCTGTGGGTTAGATGAAAGTTTAGAAAGGATACCCAGAGGACTCTATTAATTGCACTCTTGTTTTAAATGTAATATGGTTTTTATTCACAGGAAACTCCGGTGGTAAATTTCCTACAAGCACGGGCTTATGATTTAGAGTCCTGAAAGGAGCTTTTGAGGTTTTGTTCAGCAAGGCATTCTAAGCCACCGTAAAAGAGATATCATTTCCCCTGCTGGCTATATGCAGGCAAGTACTAGTGGAGGCAGGGAGCTTGCTGATTTTAGACAAAACTCAAGTAGGATTTATCATTGACAAGCTAAGTAGTAGCAGGAAAATAAAAATAGCAAATTCTTATGCAATGTGCCCTGTGCGCCAGGCACCATCCAAGCAGACACACAGATAAAGTCATGTAGTGGTCCCCAGCCCTGAGAGCTGGACACCAGGGGGAAGGAGACACAGAGATGTTAGTAACCTGCTCTTGGCCAGACAGCCATAAGTGTTGCAGTTGGGAGTCTAACCTGGGCTGTTGGGCCCCAGTGTCCACACACTGAGCCATGTGTTCTGCTTGAGCACCTACTGTGTGCCAGGCTCTTCCCTGGAAGCCAGAAAGATCACAGAGAACAAGATAGGCTACATCCCTGTATCCTGGAACTCTCTGGAACTTACATGCCAAGGGCAAGGCAAGGGGTATATGGTTTAAAATAATACTTTGTGGTTAAAGAATGTTGCATTTAATTTATGACCAGGAACGTTTAAACTGACTATTCTTTTGGGGAAAAAATAAGCCATTAGTTGAATCTGATAACTGAGTTAATTAAAATCTCCTTTTCAGGCACACACCAGCCAAGCAGACCTGTTTTCTTCTCTGAATTCCCCTTTGCTGTATAAATGTAATGCTGAGCTCCCGGTGCCAAGACCAATTTAATTCATTTGCTCATTTACAAGTTAAGAGAAAGAACTTCGTAACATATTAGCTGTCTGCTGCTTTGGGATAACGACCATCTGAATTGATGAACTTTATATAATGATCTGTTGCTATGGTGACGCGCTGCCCAGTGAGTGGAAGCTGGTATTTCATCATTACCTCACCGATAATGCTTGGAACAGTAACAGATGCAAACACAAAAGCTTTTCTTTTACTCTGCAGGAACTCTGAATCGATGAGACAAACACTAAAAATGCCTCTCGGATACAGCAGCAAAGAATCAGATAGAGTCAAATGCACAATTGGAAATAAAGCAATTTAGCTTCCCAGGTTAGCGGCCTTGCTGTCCACATGAATCTCCAGCTTTGTCACAGGTGATCATTGTCAAAGGTGTCACTTGTCTCTTTCACAGGTTTAATTTTGATAGTGGATTCAGTGCATGAAAGACTGAATAATAAACGCTCCCTTAATATGTAACAAAAGTTAGAGAAGTCATAAAAGGAGAATGGAATCCATAATAGATTTAATGTCCTTTGCTCTGCAATAATTCCTTTATTTTTACTTCCCACTTTCCTAAACGGTTTAACCTTTCTTTGTTGATACCACCTTTTTTCTTTTTGTACAAAAGTTTTTATACATATCAAATACGTTACAATTTCACCCCTTAAGTTTTTTATTGCGCTTCAGAGGAGATATATATTTATCCTGTGTTATGGAAGTGTTTTGAGCTGCTGCGCTTAAGATACATTAATTTTTCTGAGTCTTTTTTCATTGCTCAGAGTTCTCGGGCAATCAGGGTTTAAGCCATCAGACACATAAGACACACTGACTTTCATGCAAGTGTTGTTTAGGTGTTAATTTTTTATTGTTCAAGTTGTCATGATTTGCAGAAGCCTGTCTGATCCTACACTGGTATGAAAAAATGAACATCGTTCTCGTTCATCGCAATAGCCAGTGTTATTTTGGGTTCCCCGTGTTCTTCTCCCTCCTGTCTATCCCTCTCTCCTCGTTTCCCACCTTTCTTTTTTTGTGCAAAATCTTTATTTTTATATATTTTTAAATGTTGATGGAATGAAAATTCTAGAAATCCTCCAATAAAAAAGTCATTATAATCAGAGACCTGTTTCTTGGATACCTGAAGTTCATTCTCAAGTGCTCACTTTGATCTCTCTGATTTCCCCTAGTGATCTCAGAGGCATTTGCAGAAAGGTTATAAGCAATAGCACAGTGCATATGAATTATTATATAATGTTTGTCAAAATACATCAAGTTTGCAAAATGTTGCATATCCTGCGTTGTCCCTACCTCTGTTGTAGATCAGAGCCACATATATGGGTGGTTGAGTGAAATAAGTAGTAATATTTGAAAATAATAGGGTGTTAGTGTTATGAGTCTTGTGATCATACAAGGTTATAAAATGGAATAGAACATGATTTATAATACCGTTGTGTTATAGTTTAAGTCATAACAGAGAAAAGTAGAAAAATAATTTGTAGCCTAGCTGTGAAATTGCTCTGAAAAAAATTATCTGGATGACAAAATATATTTCCAACTCTTGACATAGAGTTCTTGTATTAGTTTTCTAGGGCTGCCGTAGCTAAAGCACCACGGACTTGATAGCTTAAACAATAGAAATTTATTTCTCATAGCCCTGGAGGCTGGAAGTCCAAGGTCAAGATGTCAGCAGGGTTTGTTTCTCCTGAAACCCCTCTCCTTGGCTTGCAGATGGCTGCCTTCTCTCTACATCCTCACATGGTCTTTTCTCTGTGCCTGTGTATGTCCCTGTCCTAATCTCTTCATACAAGGACACCACTTAAATTGGATGAGGGCCCATACTAATGACCTCATTTTACCTAATTAATACTTAAAAGACCCCATCTCCAAATACAGTCACATTCTGGAGTACCAGGGGCTAGGACTTTAACATATGACCTTTGGGTGGACTCAGGTCAGCTCCTAACAGTCTCTGTCTTATTATGTGGCATATTTCCATACCAAAGGAGGGATTGTTCAGCTTGTATTCATTTAAATTGACCATTACTGTCAAGACGCAAAATAGAATCTTGTTCAAACCATTAAATCCAGGTTAGCCACTTAAGCATTGAACATTAGAAAATATTGGCTATTTTTCCTGAAAACCAAAAATATGGTTTATTTTCAACCACTAATAATTAAATTATACACATTAGAGCTTACATACATCCGTAGAGATTTAAGGGTTTTATTTTACTGTCAACTTTATCATTTAAGCAAATCTCCTGTTACCTTAAGTGTTCTTTTATTTTCCGGAATAAAACACAAATAGAAGGGTTTTTTTCATCAGCTTATTCTCATTTGCTTTATGAGCTCATGGAAATAGGAGCCTGTAGGCAAGTCAGATCTGTGCTGGGCTTGGCACCCCTCAAACCCTTGTTTTCTGTGCAATGAACACTATGATAAAGTAAGTGTATTTCTATAAATCATAGCTTCACCTTTATCTTGAGTAACCATTGCTATTTAATGTACTAGTTTATCAGTTCACCTGACTTTTTAGGAACTCATCAGCCAAACTACTACTGATGCCCTGTTAGGGGGATTGTGTATCACACTTTTTAAACTTTCAAGACACTTTTTATACTTTGACCTGCCTGTGGACAAGTTGCCAGCAGGTGATGCCAGGTGCCCAGGTGAGGAGTTAGAGACCCGGTTCTATTCCCATGGCTGCACTCACTGGCTGTGTAACCATGAGCTCATTAACTTAACCTTTATGGACCTCCAGCATCTTACCTGAAAGAGGAGGCAATTGGCCTAGTGCAGGGATTTTTAGACATTGGTAGAGGATGAACCCAACTCTTTATTCAAAGAAAATAATATGGCAAGGTTCAATATGTGCAACGCAGAAAAGAGAAGCTTGTCGTACTGTGGGTTTGGAGCTGTCTCCTGTTTCAGGGTTGAGGCGTGGGCAGGGGTTGGGCATCCAGCTTTCCAGGGCGGCACCGGGATACCTCTGCACATCCCCCAGTGTCCAATGCCACAGCCACAGCTCCTGAAATGTGTCTACTGCCCACCCGCAATGTGGCCAGTATGAACAGGAATGGGCTTAAGTATAAAACATGCTCAGAACTCAGACTTAGTATAAGGAAAGAGGCAAAATATCTTGTTGGAAATTTTATGTTGATTCTATTTTGAAATATTACATATTTTATATGCATTGCATTAAATAAAAATAATATATAATTAAAATTAATTCACCCATTTCTTTATCCCCCTCTTGTGAAATGTGGCTACTAGAAGATTTTAAATTATTAATACTTACGTGGATTGTAATATATTTTCAGTGAACAATACTGTTCTAGATAAACCCTTTTGGCTCCCACCTCTTCACACCAGCACTCAAAGGTTTTGTGGGTATTTCAATCATCGCTGCTGCTTCCCCAGGGCCCGCATGCAGGTCGCTCTGTTCCCATGAAGTGCGCTAGGAACTTGTCCTGACAGCTTCACTTATTGCCACATTCTGCTCTAAGGACGGTATTTCATTCAAACCCCGATTTTTTAAAATATATTTCCTGCTGAAAAACACATTTTTCTTTTCAGTTACTCTTCCCATAGTGGGCTTAGTAACTCACTCGTCCCAGGGCTTGGACATACTTTCCGGTGGGGAGAGGTTGGTGCAACAAGTATTTAGTGGCTCATTTCTTGTGGCTGGAATTTTTTGGGGGAATTTCCTCTTGTCCTTTTCAAATTACACTCCAGTCTTTTAATAAGTATTGTGTAAATATTTCTTCCCCAGTAGTCACATCTAAAATTGAATTTACTGCGATTTTGTGTGACAATGTGCAAACTTTACCTTTTAAACCATTTCATTTATGACCTTTTCTTTTTCCTTTGGTCATTTTCCTAATGGCTCAGATTGTTGAGGTTGAAGGGCCCATCTCTGTTATTTCAATAATCCAGTTTTACCTTTGCTTTTTCCATATGCCACCCTTTACTTCTGGTCTCCCTTGATTTCAGCAGAAACTGACTTTAAGAATAGACTAATGGCCAATGAACACATGAAAAAATGCTCAACATCTCTAATCATCAGGGAAATGCAAATCAAAATCATAATGAGATATCACTTATCTCCTGTGAGAATGGCCTCTATCAAAAAGTCCCAAAACAATAAATGTTGGCATGGATGCGGAGAGATAGGAACACTCATACACTGCTGGTGGGACTGCAAACTAGTGCAACCTCTGTGGAAAGTAATATGGGAATACCTCAAAGAGCTACAAGTAGAACTACCATTTGATCCAGCAATCCCATTACTGGGCATCTACCCAAAGGAACAAAAAAGACATTCTATAAAAAAGACATCTGCACTAGAATGTTTACAGCAGCACAATTCACAATTGCAAAGATGTAGAAACAACCCAAGTGCCCATCAATACATCAGTGGATTAATAAATGTGGTATATGTATACCATGGAGTTCTACTCAGCCACAAAAAAACAGTGGTGATCTAGCACCTCCTGTATTATCCTGGATAGAGCTGGAACCCATTTTACTAAGTGAAGTATCCCAAGAATGGAAAAACAAGCACCGCATGTACTCACCATCAAAAT
>RJWJ010029846.1:0-20315 GCA_004363605.1 Indri indri | reverse complement strand
GCCACCACACCCAGCCTGCATCACTTTGTTTTCAATCTGTTAATATTATTATGTTTAAAATGAGTTTCTTATATACATGGGATATCTCTGCATTATTATTATTCTTTTCTTTTTTTGTTTTTTTTCCAGACAGGGTCTCATTCTGTTGCCGAGGCTAGTGTACAGTGACATCATCATAGCTCTCTACAACCTCAGACTCCTGGGCTCAAGTGATCCTCCTGCCTCAGCCACCCAAGTAGCTGGGACTACAGGTGCACACCACCGTGCCTGGCTAATTTTTTCCATTTTATGTAGGAATGGGGTCTCACTATGTTGCCCAGGCTGGTCTCAAACTCCTGACCTCAAGTGATCCTCCCACCTTGGCCTCAAAAAGTGCTAGAATTACAGGTGTGAGCCACTATACCCAGCCTCTATATTATTTCTTACAACTGCATGTGAATCTGCAATTATCTCAAAACAAAAAGGTTAATTTATAAAAATAATAAATAAATTAACGAATTGAAACAGGAAAAAAATGAGTTTCTTGTAGACATCCTAAAGTTGGGTCCTGTTTTTAGTTTTTTCTTTTTTAAATTATTATCTTTTAATTGATGTATTTATAGTATTTATATTTAATGTGGTTATTGATTTATTTGGATTTAGGTCTATCATCTTATTATTTATTTTCTGTTTGTCCCTCTGTGTTTTTTTTCCCTCTATCTCCCCTTTTCTGCCTTATGCTGAATTTTAAAAATAATTTTAGTATTTTACTTTATCTATCGGCTTTTTTACTGTATCTCTGCATAAATATTTTAGAGTTTATTCTAGGGATTACAATATACATAGATAACTTTTCACAGTTTACATAAAGTTCATATTTTATCACTTCAGGTAAAATGTAGAAATCTCACAACCATATAGATCTCCTTCCTCTTGCCCCTTTATTTTGCAATTTTCATATGCTATTGTATCTACTTACATTGAAAACGCCATCAAACAATGTTATAATTTTTGCCTTTAACAGTTATGAGTATTTTGAAGAATTTAGGAGGGAAAAAACAATCTGTTATGTTTTACCTGCATATTTACCATTTGTGCTCTGTCTTCACACTTGCAGTTCCAAGTTTTGCTGTAGGATCATTTCCCTTATGCCTAAAGAACCTTCCTTTAATATTTCTTTTAGAGTACGTCTTCTGGCAACAGATTCTCTTAGTTTTCATCTATAAATGTTTTGATTCCAACATTATTCCCGAAAGGTATTTTTGCTGAATATAAAAATCTGGATTGATAATTCTTTTTTTCAGCACTTTAAAAATCCTCAGATAGCTGCTTTATATATTTCGTCCTATTTAGCAGTAATCAGTGGGAGAGATAGGGTGTAGTGAACGTGCACCGTTCTAGTCAGAACCAGACCCATATTGTCACTATTTCCTCACATCTTTGGCTTTACCTAGGGCTGTCAGTAATTCTCCCCCGGCACTGGTGCAACACAGCTAGAGCTCACTCAAGGACCAGCCTAGTACTGGATACTTGGTGTTGTGAACTAAAACAAAATCTTAAGTTTCCCCCACCTCCACAGGCTGACTGAATGGACCCCCCCCCCTCGCCTGGCCAACGGGATACTCTAAAATTGAGTTGCCAGCCAAGGGAGGGAGGTCAAACACGCCTCATCATGCCCCCGCCTCCCCTTGGTTAATTTCATGTATCAAGTACTGAATCCTATTGTATTCTTTCTCTCTCTCCTCCACTATCAATATCTTCTCTTTTACGGGATCGTCTCCATCTCTACAAACCACATTGTAACATATCTCCTTTTATGGAAAAAAAAAATTCTTTGACTCCAGATTCTACTTTAGTTTCCACTCCTTACCTCTGCTCCACTTCTAAGCAAAACTTGCACACATGCTGTCTCTGTTTCCTCCCCACTGCCAGATTCTAAAGGATAGTTCTCTGTTCTCTGAGTCAAGCTTTCGGCAAAATCCCACACAGCTAACCAATTATCTTTTCTTTGGAAAACATAGTTCTCTCTTTCAGTAACATCATGACCTCCTGATATTCCTCTGATTTCTTTGGCCACTCTTCGTTAATTGCCTTTGCTGGTTCTTCCTTCATCAACCTCTAAACGAGGGAGTGTTGTAGTGCTTATACCTGGGTCTTTTTCTTTTTCTAATTAAATGCTTTCTTTTAATGATCTTACAAATCACATAATGTTAAGTACTGTCTATCACCGAGGCCTCCTCAAAATATCATATTTCATTGATTATTTTGTTGCTGCCATTTAACATCTTTGACATCAAGTTGTATCTTACGAATAATGGAACCTTTGGATTGTTGTTGGCCAGGCTACAATTGTGCCATAGTTGTCACTGCCTATGCCCATGTACACTTTATTGTTATTCCAAGAGGCATGACTAGCCAAGAGTAATCCCATTTCAGTGAACAAAACACTTAAAAATCACTTGAGGATGAAGTATAATTCCTGGTTATTGCCTGAAAATCTGTATTAATTATCTTCATCAGCAGCATCAAAATTTACAGGATTGGTATCAATGGCTTGGAAGAAATCCTAAAGATAATAGCAGAGCACTCTTAAGAAATGCTGCATCACTGACGTTTCTATAGGATAATACTATGAAATGATAGATGTCAACAACTCTCAGTTGAAAAATGATTCAGAAGATTTATACTCTGAATGGAAGCAGCATTGGAAATTTTAACCAATTTATTTCACTTATATTTTCCATTTTATGTATAAAAAAGAGAGATATATGATTTTTTAAAAAGTCCAAATAAATCTTTAAAACATTCAATAGTTAGTAAATAAAAATTCTTGGTGAAAAGAAAGCATTACGGCATAGTTTAGTTGCAGCATTCTCTTTCTTTCTTAGAAGTACGTAAAAATTGTTGTGTTTTATAATGAATGTCATCTTAGAGTCAATGGTGTATGTTATATCTCTATCTCTAAACTTTCCTCTGGGTTCTGAACTTGTATATCAAACTATCAACTTGATATATCCATGGAGTGTCCTAATAGGCAGTTCAAACTGAAATGTAAACCAGAGCTCTTTCTATCACAGTTTTCTGCACACCATACCAATTGCCATTTAACCAGTTGCTCAGGCCCAAAATTTTGGTGTCATCTTTTATTCCTCTCTTGCCCTCACACTGCATGTCCAATCTATCAGTAACCTAGCCCTGCCTTCAAAATATATCTTGAATGTGTCCACTTCTCTCCTCTGTACTCTTGGCACCCTAGTGTAGGCCACCATAATTTCTCACCTGCCCAAAGGTGACAGACTCCCAACTGGTCTCTTCTTCCACTTGTTCCCATTTCTCACACTGCAG
The DNA here is from genome assembly GCA_004363605.1 of Indri indri. Lineage (NCBI taxonomy): Eukaryota > Metazoa > Chordata > Mammalia > Primates > Indriidae > Indri > Indri indri. Next base: position 16,991 of record RJWJ010029846.1, on the reverse strand, counting down.
CCAAACTGTTTTGTTGTTGTTGTTGCTTTAAATAAGGATTTTAGTAGAAACTGGATCATGTTTATTTTTAGTTTTTATTTTGTAGAGACAGAGTCTTGCTCTGTTGCCCTGGTTAGAGTGCAGTGGTGTCATCATAGCTCACTACACCCTCAAACTCCTGGGCTCCAGTGATCCTCCTACCTCAGCCTCCTGAGTAGGTAGGACTACAGGGACATGCCACTATGCCCAGCTATTTTTTTTTTTTTTTGAGACGGGGTCTTGCTAGTTGCCCAGGCTGGTCTCAAACTTCTGGCCTCAAGTAATTCTCCCATTTTGCCCTCCCAAAGTACTGGGATTACATGCATGATCCGCTAGTCCTGGCTTTAACCACGTTTATTTTTAAAACTTTGGCCAACCTGAGGAAGAATGAGACCCTGCCTCTACTAAAAATAGAAAAATTTAGCTGAGCATGGTGGCACAAACCTGTAGTCCCAGCTACTCGGGAGGCTGAGGCAGGATGATCACCTGAGCCCAGGAGTTTGAGGTTGTGGTGAGCTATTATGATGCCACTGCACTCTAGCCAGGGCAGCAGAGCAAGACTCAGGAGTGAAAAAAAAAGAAAAAAATTTTGGAATGTTTTGTATCTCTGTGTTCACCTATCTTCTGTTTCATTCCTTCCCTTAATCTCAGAGTGAAGCCCTATCTTAAATTCGGTGCTTGTTAACTCCATGCACATCTTCTGACGTTTACTCTATATGTATGTGCCTTAGTTTGTTGGGGCTGCTATAACAAAATACCACAGACCAGGTGGCTTAAACAACAGTTCTGGAGGCTGGAAGTCCAAGATCAAGATGCTGGCAGGGCAGTTTGGGGTTAGGCCTCTTTTCCTGGCTTTCTGATAGCTGGCTTCTTACTATGTTCTCACATGGCTATCTCTCTGTGTGCCCACAGGGGGAGAGAGCTCTCTGGTGTCTCTTCCTCTTCTGATAAGGACACTACTCCTACAGGATTAGGGACCCATCCTTATGACCTCATTTACCCTTAATTAACTCTATATAGGTCCTGTCCCCAAATACAGTTACACGGTGGGTTTGAGCTTCAACATATGAATTTGGCGAGGAACACAATTCAGTCCATAATAGTATGCATCCCTAAAATATAGATAGCTAGGCAGAGAGACAGGAGGGTAAATAGGTAGACTGAAAGACAACTAGATAGGCCAGGCGGGGTGGCTCACACCTCTAACCCCAGCAGTTTGGGAGGTTGAGGTGGGAGGGTCCCTTGAGGCCAGGAGTTCAAGGCTGCAGAGAGCTGTGACTACATCACTGCACTCCTGCATGAGCAACAGCCAGGGAGACAGAGCAAGACCCCGTCTCTTTAAACAAACAAACAAAAAAAGACAGACAGATATATAAAGATATACTGTGGTAAAAGTTGATCTACATATATTTACCTCAACTAATGAAACTGAAGGAAGCTGCTATTGGTGATTTCTCATTTGGTGCCTTCCTCCACCAAAAACTCTAATTTTATCAGTCATGTTTTCAAAACCTAATATTTCCAAATTCTACTTTTAAAAAATTTGTATATAAGGCCGGGCGCGGTGGCTCACGCCTGTAATCCTAGCACTCTGGGAGGCCAAGGCGGGCGGATAGTTCTGAGCTCAGGAGTTCGAGACCAGCCTGAGCAAGAACGAGACCCCGTCTCTACCAAAAATAGAAAGAAATTAATTGGACAGCTAAAAATATATATAGAAAAAATTAGCCGGGCATGGTGGCGCATGCCTATAGTCCCAGCTACTCGGGAGGCTGAGACAGTAGCATCGCTTGAGCCCAGGAGTTTGAGGTTGCTGTGAGCTAGGCCGATGCCACGGCACTCGCCCCAGGCAAGAGAGTGAGACTCTGTCTCAAAAAAAAACCAAAAAAACAAAAAAAAAAACAAACAAAAAAAATCTGTATATAAGTCTAAATTATAAAGGAATAAAGTCACCTCTGAGACTTCATTATGGGACTTACACAATGTGATGGAAATTGTGATTATATAATTTTATATTCTTCATCTTCATATCTATATGCTTTACATCTCTCCTGTCTGAAACAAGTATTCTGTAATCATTAAAATTAAACTTTAAAATGTTTTTTAGAGGCGGGAGTGGGTATGAAGAAGAGTTAGTTGATGGCTACGAAAGCACACAAGGAATAAATCCTAGTGTTCCATAGTACAGTTGGGAGACTATAGTTACCAATCATTTATTGCATGTTTCAAAATAGCTACAAGAGAACATGTGGAATGTTCCCAACACAAATGATAAATGTTTGAGGTGACAGATATCCTAATTACCCCCTAATCTGATCATTACCCATTGAATACATATATCAAAATATCATACAAATACCTATAATTATGTATCGACAAAAAAGGCTTTTTAGAGATGAAGTCAAGAACTTTATCTCCCAGCTTTTTAATAAAAAGCAGATTTCTTTTTTAAAAATAAAATCCTTTATTTAAAATTATGCAGAGAAGAAAAGTGTTACTTTCAAAGCCTTTGGACTGGTCAAGTTTAGTACAATGAAGAAAAAGTTCTAATCTCTATCTGGCATGGCGCCGTCATATTTTCATTGTCTTTCCAGTCAATTGGTTAAATTTTCTTTCATTGCACCTCTCAGAATTTTGTCCTTTTGAGGCAGGCAAACAACTCAGCCTTGGCAATACTGTCTCTCATTTAACAATCTATTTCAGGCTTATTCTTGGCAGTTCCGATGACCTCGCGCTGCTGACACGTTTTCAGCGTGTGTGTGGCTGTGTATGAAACGTTGCTATTTTCCTCCACGGCTCTTCCCTTTGATCATCAACCTTGTCTTGTCTCCCTCTCTCCCTTGCAGCTCTAATTGTTTTTATTCCTTTGAACCCATCTGGAAAAAAAAAAAAATAAGAAGGTTTCCCTTTCCAGTTGTTGCCACCAGCTTAGAAATACTCCAATTTCTTTCACGCTCAGTGTTTTTAGTTTGTTAAGAAGTTTTTTCTTTCTGCCTACACTAGTTACAGCCTCATCTGATTGTCACCCAGCAGTAACATCCTGAGGCCCTCAGGTGTCACAGTGGGAGGATCATGAGGTTTAAGATCCCAATGCTTTATTTGATTCCAAATCATAATCCTACCACTTCCTAGCTAGAGACCGTGGGCAATCACTGAGCCACTCTGCGACTCAGTTTTCTCGTCTGTAAAATGGGAGTGATCATACTCATTTTCAGGGTTGTTTTAAGGATTAAATAAAGTTAGTGTACATGAATGTTCCTTGAGAAGTATACCACAGGGATGTTAATCTTTGCTCAGTTCAATAAAAACTTATTTACTAACTGACAGTGGTGGCAAACTCAAAGGCCTACAGGTGATATAAATGCATGCAGCAGGCAGGGTTCCACGCATCAGGGACTGGGAAGGTTGTGTGTCTGGAGAATGAGAGCTCACAAGCCTGTCTGAGGACAACCGCTACTCAGCTCCAACCCCCAGTCTGCATCTGAGAAAAAGATACAATGTTTCCAAACATTTTGATTTTTCAAGAAAAGCTAGAAACCATGATGATTTTAATGTAAAATATTTCAATTTTAAATGTTGACAACTAATTTCTAAAAATCCCTTTGTGGATGAACAAAACGATACTCGTCTACTAGCCAAATTTGTCCTACAGACCTCCAGTTTGGTCTACTATGTTCCACATAACTATGGGAGCCTAGGAATGCAAAGAAAAAACATACAGCCTACGGTGGGTCAGTGCAGTGTGCTGCCCTGATCGATCCCTCTTCAAGAAAGGATGCGCTGCCCAGCTGTGGGGCGTGCTGGCAGCAGGCGGCCCTCAGCTGTCGGCCTCTTCAGTTATTGCTTCAGCTGCAGAGCTGCCTCACCCAAGGTCACGCCCCTTCCCGGGTGGCCCACACCCAGTGACTGATGGAGGCAGGCGTATATGGAGGCAGGCCCCCTCACTCCGATTTGGAACAACTCCGAAAGACCATTCTAGCTCCAGAGCTCTTCACGGTATTGGATGAGGCAGTTGTTAGGTTTGTTTCAGAGCTCGTCTTCCCCCTAAGCCCATTCCTGCTTCCTTCTCCTCCATTTCACAGGAGATGATCCTAAGGCCACTCCTGAATAAACATTTCGTACACTAAACGATGTCTCAGAATCGGCTTCCTGGGTAATTTCACATGCAACATGGTCCTTGAACTCTTGGAACTATCTGTATGATGAGCGAGGTGCACAGATGATTTCAATACTATGTCAGAAGAGCTGGAATAGGCATATAAAGAAAAAGTTATGGAAAAGGAGGAGAGGGCATCAACTCAACCAGAGGCTCAAGTTAAGTCTTCCTGGAGTGGACAATCTTGAGACAGTTTTGGTATGTTTTAAAGTTTTTGAGCAATAGCAAGATAAAGAGGGAAGAGCAGGTATTTTAGGCAAAGAAAACGCTAAAAACAAAGAGCAGATGGATATCCAAGAAACAAAGACCCAAGTACACATGGAGAACCACCAGCAGTTTGTACTAACAGAGCTTATGAAACTGGAGAGAAAAGTTTTAACTTAAGAATTTGGCCTTGGTCCAGGAGTTAATGTGGACTGAAAATTTTTCCTCCTAACTCACTGAACACTTGTTCTCCCTTTCCTCCAGCAAGCTTTATATGTTGGTCCTTCGTGGGGCCTATTTTCATTCAATAGGCGTGCCTTGACAAGTTTCATCTCCTGGCAAAATTCAAACACAGACATGAACATCCAACTCCACATCACTTAAATGGCCCACAAGAATCACAAATTCAGCATGTCCAAAATCAAGGTCATTACCTAACATGCCTACACCTCATCTTTCTAAATTCCCTACCCTGGTAAATAATGGCACCGTCCACCCAGTTGCTCAAGCCAGAGTCCTAGGCATCAGTCTCAGTTCATTTCTCTCCTTCATCTTCCAGATGTGATCTCTCGGTGTGTCCTATAAATAATCTCACTTTCAAATGTTTTGGATCACTTAATATCCACTGCTACTTCCTTAGTTCAGTGAAAGCTCTTAACAACTGGCAAATTTGCTTCTAGTCTTACCCCCTTTCAAGTCCATTCACCAAATAACTTTAAGAATAATCCTTTCAAAACACAAATAAGATCATGCCAAGCCTCAACTTAAAGTTCTCCAGGGGTCCCCATAATCTTTGAGATAAAGTGCAAAGTCCTTAACAAAACTCTTCATCATCTGATACTGATTTCACACTTTCTGCTTCAACCACATTGTTAAATTCCTGTTCTCTCTTGCTTCTAGATCTTGCACAGGTTACACTCAGTCTGAAACATCTTTCCCTGGCTGTGTCTCCTTTTCTTCTTCCTTTTACCTGGTTAACCTGTATTAGTCCTCGAGGGCTAAACTTAGGTGCTACTTGCTCTAGGGAGTTTTCTCCACCACCCTTACCCCTATCATAAGCCAAGTGCCTTGCTCACAATTCCGTCATTGCACCTATCAATCTGTGTTTGTCTCTATCAACCACAAGACACAACCAAAGGCAGAGAACATGTCTGTTCATCCCCAAATTTCCAATGCTTTGCATATTTGGCACATAATAGGTCTCAATAAATATTTTCTAAATCAGTGAGTGAACGAAACATATTTTATTTCTGAATGTATACTCTGAGAGCAATATGGGTACTTGTTTCAAGAGGGAACTCACTAGAGGCCAAGAGACATGTTACAAGAGGTAGTAATGACCTAAACCAGAAAAGTGGGAGTAGAAATGGAGAAAAAAGAAGTTAGATGGAGAAATGTCTTAATCCTGGTGATATACAGAATACAGGAGGAAGAGCAGGTTGGATAAAGGGAGTAGAGATGAGTTTTAATGAGTTTGTTCAGGGCATTTTGAGGGGGAGGTGCCTTTGGGAGGACCAGCTGGACTTATCTGACATTAGCATATGGGGTGAGGAGGGGAGTAAACATCATAAATAAGATAGTACAGAGGAAATAGTTGGCGTAAGAAGGTCAAGCACAGTGCCCCAGGAAAACCAACTCTGTTACAAATCGTGCTAGATCTCTTACTTTTGCTCCTGCCCCAGAAGAATGATCTATATGGACTGCGCCAATGGGCATCCTTGCCCTCTGGTTTTGCTTGGGTTAGTTCATGTGACAGACCAGCAGTAGACAGAAGGAGAGGAGAATGACATCCAGATATTTGTTCTCCAGCTCACTCCCTGTTCAACCCTCCACCAAATGTCACAGCAACTTCCGGGGAGCCGTCTTCATATGGCCACCTCTCCAGGTTCCAGTACTGGCCCACGCCCCCCGTCAGGCCCAGGTGTGGTGATGAAGCCCCACTGTCTCTAGCCTGGGGTACCGTCCTAGCCCTTCTTGTTTTTCCTAAACCACACACATACTTTGTAAATAGCCCTTTTATCAAAATCCGCTTAATCACTCAGCTTGAGAATGCCATCAGTTTCCTAAAGAGACTGAGTGATACACAAAGGATTCTAGGAAAGAAAAGATAGGTAAACTAATCTGATAAACTAACTCTACTAAAGTGCTTTAGAAGATTACCTTTCCTAAATAAACAGACTTGTCCGAACATGAAAGAAATAACCCTGAAAGTGGACATTTCAGGGATCTAGGACAAAGGAGTAAGTGGTTGTTAGCTAGAATGACTATAATGGTAAATTAACTTGGGAATTCCCAAAGATTAAATTCCAATGAGGCATATTCCAAAGAACTAAGTAACTGTACATATAAGTCACTTGCAGCTATCTATGGTGACATGGTCTCATATTGTAATAAACTTTGTAAGAGTTTAACAATGCAGGGATTCCAAATAACTGGGTATAAAAGACTGGCGTGTCGGGGATGGATATAATGGCATCTACCCCATTGGGTCCAATAGCTGGGCATCAAAATAGAGCAAAAGATATGAAGGAATATTAGCGAAATTCAGCTGTCTGCTCCAGTGGAATCACAAATAAGTAATATTATATGTTTGGTTGTATTAAAGATGGGATTTTGAAATACATGTATATCATTATTTTTGAATATATTAAAGCTGGACAGTGGCCTTCCTTTGAGCTCTTCAGAGCATACAATATAGGCCACTGCTGACCCTGGCTCAGCTCTATGACATCCCCTTCCATAACTATATCCTCCTGGTCATCTTTACTGTGCCACAGTTTATGACTCACTGCCTAAATGAACCCTCTAAACACATCCCACTTGATTCTAAGGGGCTGTTGTCATAGCTACAACCCTTGAAGACCCTTCTATTGCCAGCTTGTTTACAGAAAGTGGCTAGATTGCAAATTTAATTTGTTTTTCTATGACTTAGCCAATCAACCCTGCAAGAATGCAGAAAAAGAATAGTGGTGGCTACTCAAGAACAATTTAAATGCCAACATGTTTACAAAGACTTATTTGTAATACAAATATCAAATACTTTTGATGTTGATATTCAGGTCATTAGAACTTAGTGTCAATCAGGCTGTTAGAACTTCTCATTGACTTATCAATAAGAAAACAAAAAAGACAGCAAACACGGAACTATGGGTTGTTTGCCCTACTTATCTCAATTCGACAATCTAAATCAAATCAAAGAAAAATCCCAAACTTGAAAATAACCCTAAAGTTTATCTCTTCTAACCTCCTTCTCAATTTGCTAATTTCTCGTACAATGTCCCTGACAAAGTCACTTGTTCACACACTTAACAGACACAAATTGATCACCTGTCCACGTCAAGCACCATTTATTTAACCACAAAGATGAAAGTACTTTGGTTGCGACATCCAAGAAACTCACACCAAGTCTGTCCTTGAATGCTGACTTCATAACATAAATCATTATCATCAAGTTCTCCTGAACCCAAAGAGCCTCCACACGACTTCTAGAAGAGAAAATTCCATTGTCTTTGACTATTTCTAGGGAGTATTAAGTTTTTGTGCCATCCATCCTGACCCCAAGGATTTTTTAGGCAAAACATACCAAGTTTGCTTAATTACTCTTCATATGACTTAGTGTCCAGAACACTCCTCTATACACATTCAAGTTTGTCAAAGCCCCTCAAAGTGAGGAGACCAAAGTGGATAATGTACCCTAGATGTTTTCTATAATGACCTGGACACTGTGCTTTACTAATGCCCTTTGAAAACACCTGTCATTCTGTTATATGTCTTTGGAGTAGAGTCAGTCCCAAGTTTGTATGAATAGATGATTTTGTAATCTTGGGCAAGTTGCTTCACACCTCTGAACCCTAACTTCACCTGTGAAACAGAGATTATCATGATTCCTTATAGATTTGTTGTGAGGGTGAAAATACATGACATATGGAAAGTCCCTAGTGCAGTACCTGGTACATAGTGGATTCTCAACATTTGTTAATTGATCCCCTTAATATCACTTCTGCTTTCATAAACACAGCCATTGCTTTTTTCAAAAAAAAGATTTTCACATAAACTGACACCAAATCCAGGGCCATCTATCCTGTATTTAATTGATTTTCTCCCTGAAATTTAAGACTCCATGTTCACAATTGAAACGGTTCATGTGCTTTCATCCTGTCTTGCTATTGAGATTTTCCCTCAATTTTTATCCTATTAGATCACGTGAAAATTTGATACACTTGACCTTTAAGTCCTCATCCAAGTCACTGATAATGCTGTGGAGAAAGAAGGACCAAGGACAGAAAGCCCTGTGCCACACCAGGAGACGTTCATCCAGGTTTACATCTGTGCCCACTTTTCATCCGTTGTTTAGTGAGTTGTGAATGGGGCTTACTGCGGCGACATCTTACACGCATTCCTTCATCTTTTCTCAAGAACATCTTCAGAAAAACCAGATGATAAATTTGTCTCTGGCATTCCCCAGATTTATTTGCTCAGTAACTCTGTTAAATAAGAAATGATATCTGCTATGGGTTAATGAATTTATACTAGCAATTGATGCTCGTTTTCTTTTCTAATTATCTATAAGCCATCTCTCTAATAATCTACCGTATGTCTTTTCCTCCTCTTTCTTCTTCGTGATAGGCAAAATAATGGACCCCAAATATGTCCCTGTCCTGATGCCAGAACCTGAGAATTTGTTACCTTACATGGCAAAGGGGCCTTACGGATGTGATTAAGGTTAAGGACCTGGAGATGAGGAGGGCAGCCTGGAATGTCCAGTTGGGCCCAATCTAATCACAGGAGCCCTTAAAAACAGAGAACATTTTCAGGTGTGGTCAGAGGGACCTCAAGTTCTCTGAGAGAAGTGGATAGCTGACACTGACTATGGAGTAAGAAGGTCCCGGCCAAGGAAAGTGGACAGTTTGAGAAGCTGCAAAAGACAGAAAACAGATCGTCCTCCACAGCTGCCAGCAAGGACGCAGCCCTGCTAACACCTTGATGTAGCCTAATGAGATCTGTGTTGAACTTCTACCTGCAAAGCTGTAAGATAGTAAATTTGTGTTGTTTTAAGCCACTAAGCGTGTGGTAATTTGTCACAGCGGCCACAGGAAACTAATACCTTCTCATCACCCTTCTCCTCCTCTTCTTTTGTGAACTTACACTTCCAGCTAGCATAGATTTTTCTTCAAATTCACTTTGGCCAATTGGGGCTTAGTCTGGCCAAGACAAGGGAGACTAGAATAAATCTGGAGAATTGTAGGAAGTTGTCAGTTAATCTCCTAGTAACAAATCATCCTGATCTCTTCATTAATGTAGGTTGCAATGAAAAGTCTTTGTAGCGACACTTTGTTAGAATTGTTGTAATCGCTGTAACTGTATAACCATATCTCTTTTAAAAAATTTAAAATTGTTCTAGACTTTACTTTCTTGCACCTCTGATGTAATTCAATAAAATTGGGTGTGGTTATACTGAATATATTCTACCCTTACAACCTGTACAATAACATTACTATAGAAGCCACATTTGTGAGCCAGAGCCCGACTCTGTCCCTTACCAGTTTTGTGACTTTCAATAGTTATTTCCATCTCTCTGCACCTTAGTTTTCATACCTAGAAAGATAAGGACATTTGAAGAGATAATCTCTAAGGTCTCTTTCTTCCTCTAAATTACCACGTTCTATCAGAGCACAGACCAAAAAGGAAAAAAGCTGTTTCCTAGTGAAGGATAAACTGATGGAAGTTCAGCACTTCATTCCTTTGTTCATGCCGGTCCCCATACATGAAATGCTCTCTCCTCGTTTATTTTCTGTTACCACTTACATCTCCAGCTAGTGAGATGCTTCCCTGCTTTCAAGGCCCAAATCAAATGCCACTTCTCATGAAAACTTCCGTGATCACAGCATCAGGAGTTAATCTTGCTCTCCTCTGAAATACTACAGCACTTGTTGCCTGTAGGATTATTTCACACTGAGTTATTATTCTTTTGGTTGCCATGTCCTGCCACTCCAACCAGAAGGCAGCTTCCTGGAGATGGGGACCACGTTCTGTGCTGTTTGCAAATCTCAAGGGTTGGGTAATTGTCCCACCTCTCCTCCTGTTATAATGGAGGTGGTATCCCCCTCCTATCTACAGCCCACCCTCTTCTTGTCTCCTGATTCCGTCTCCTCCAGCCTTTCACACACCCGGAGACATCCATCATCCTCATCCCTCCTTTCCCTTTCACTTCAACTTCTCTTCCAGCCTTAGCCCATCCACTCAACTATCTTCCATTTGAAAAAAAATTCCTCCAGTGGCGCCATATTGGCCTCCAGCTGCACCCTGGGACCTCCCACTGCCACCTTCCACGGAGGAGTGGCGCTGTGTACACCTCTCCCTCTCCTCCCCCTCATGCTCTGCCCGGCAGTCTGGTTCCCGCCCTGTCACTAAGGTCACCAGTGCCGCCCAAGTCTCCACGGCTAGTGGACACTAGGCAGCAGTTTCCATACTGACCACGGGCTCCTTCTTCGAACACTGTCTTCCAAGGCCCTCCACGACATGATGCTCCTCTTCTGCCTCGATGTTCCTGCAGTCTCCAGCACCAGGTCACCCTGTTATTTATGTCCTTCCAGTTACATCCTGGGCCCTCTCCTGCACTCGGTCTACCATGTTTCCCTGTGTTCCTCCTGTCCCCAAAGCTCCAACTGTCATGCACAAGAGCAAATTAGACTTGAGAGACCAGAAGTTTATATCCTAATGCAAAAAAAAAGACAAACAGATAAGCAAACATATAAAGCCTAAGATAATTTCAGATAGTGACTAGCACATTGAAGGAAATGATGGGAGATATTTTGAGAAGGGGGTCAGAGAAGGCTTCTCTGAGGAGGTGACAATGGAGCTGAAAGAAAGCTCTAGTAACAAGCCAGTTCTAAAAAGAGCCAAGCAAAAGTGTTTCAAGCAAAGGGGATTAGAGTGTTACAAAGTCCTGACATGGAAAAGATTCTGCCCTGTTCCAGAGAGACAGCGGAGGACACTGCATGACAGGAGATGGGAGCAGAAGGCTGGGGTCGGGCCCAGGTGAGGGTCTGGATCTTAGGCCAAGTGCACAGAGCAGCCGTGGAGGATGGCAGCAGCCCTCTGTCTTCCAGTATATTCCCCACGAAAGCCAAGTGCTCTTTAAAATGCATATGTGCTCTTACCACTGCCCTGCTGGAATCTCTTCAATGGCTTCCCACGCTCTCAGGAAGGTCTGAGCCTTGAAAGGACCTCCAAGAGCCAATCATGCTTGACGTCTAGGCCTGTCCCTGCCACACCCCCTTGCCCTCCACATGCCAACTGTGCTGCAGTCACTTCAGCTCCCAGACACACTGGGCTCACAGTCAACCCCAGAGAGCGCCATCCAGTGGAAACATACTGTGAGCCACATGTGTAATATTAAACTTTCCAGTACATAATCACATTACGTGAGTAGACAGAAACAGGTGAAACTAATCTTAATAGATTTCATGTAACCCAATATATCTAAAATATTACCATTTAACATATAATCACTGTAAAACATTACTTGGTATTTCACATTCTTTTCTTCATACTGTCTTTGGAATCCTGTGTGTGTTTCACACCAAGGTGCGTGTCTCAATCCGGACTGGCCCCACTTCCAGCGCTCAGCAGCTGCTGGAGTCTGGTGATCACTTCACAGGACAGAGCAGGTCAGACCTGAGCACGTGTTGGCTTCTCCTACCTCCTCCCCACCAGACAACAGCTACTCCCACTCATGAATCACCAAGGCCTTTCATGCCCCTGAACCAGGGAAACACCCCCCGCTCTGTGCTCCCGCAGCGCCCTGCGCTTCTGTTCCACACTCCCCACCACGCTCGCTGTTGTCTTCTTCACCCCACTGTAAACTCCACTAGGAACCCGTCTGTCTTGTCCAGAGCCACACAGCACCCAGTGCCTGGCATACAACAGTCACTGAAGACACATTTGAAGAAAGAAATCGAAGGCAACTTCCAAGGTAACCGAAAACGGTTCCTTACACTGCCGTTTCCATCATAAAATTTGCTTAACAGTTGAAGCCCAATTAACGGGATTTTACTGCGGTGCTCAGTGCTAGGGACCACCTGGCTGAACAGCAAAGACCACAGACATGGGACTCTTGACAGCATCAGCAGACACAGGGTGCACCTTCATGTTGCTGTGTTTGTTGATTGATGCATCGTTACTCAAGTAATATGCTTACTTGTTACGAAATTCAAAAGGTACAGAAGTGAATAGTAAGTCCTTCTTCCTCCCTATTCCTAAGCCAACCCCTCCCTAGAGACAACAGCTGTTACTAGTTTCTTATATTTATTTCCCTCTCTCTTACCATGGAAAAAATCATTTCACAGACTAACATTTTTCAGTTTTCTCAATCATGTGAAGAAAAAAAACCAATAACCATTCCTTAGGAGACACCCTTTGGACTATTGTGTCTGCTCTTAAGCATGCGCGAGAGAATCCCTGTCTTTCTGTATCGCAAATAAAATGAGGAAGCAAGAGAATTTGGGATTGCAATTCCTTCATCCAAACAATTATCCTTACCTGGGGGGTCTCTTCCACTTAAATATTACTAATCACTAAATGGAGTAACACAATGCTTTATACTTAGGTACCGTTGGCCATGTAAGGAATATTAAATACCCAAATCTATGTTTTTACATGAGGTAAGTGCTGGGTATTAGCATGCTTATTTTTAAGATGGAAAACATAAATACAAAATGCAATCACAATGCTGAAAGGTCATAAAGTGAATTTTCTTTTCTCACACCCAACCACCCATCCCCCATAAAGTGAATATTTTTAAGTCCATAGTTATTGCTTTTTTTTTTTTATATTCCAATCCAGTATCCACACCGCAACCCCTTGCTTGTATCTCTCTGGGTCCAACAAAGCCTCAGCAGACCCTGCAAAAAAGAAACTGAGCCCAAAAAGACTCTTAGGGCCCATTTGCCCCAACCTTTTTTTTTTTTTTTTTGAGACAGAGTCTCATTCTGTTGCCCTGGCTAAAGTGCGGTGGCGTCATCCTAGCTCACAGCAACCTCAAACTCCTGGGCTCAAGCCATCCTACTGCCTCAGCCTCCCGAGTAGCTGGGACTACAGGCATGCGCCACCATGCACGGCTAATTTTTTCTGTATATATTTTTAGTTGTCTGATTAATTTCTTTCTATTTTTAGTAGAGATGGGGTCTCGCTCTTGCTCAGGCTGGTCTCAAACTCCTGAGCTCAAACAATCCGCCCGCCTCAGCCTCCCAGAGTGCTAGGATTACAGGCATGAGCCACTGCGCCCAGCCTACCCCAACCTTTCTTGTCCCCTATTTCCTCGGGTAGCTGTGTAACTGCACCAGACCAATCTGGCTTAACTTTTATGTAACAAAATTGTGAGTTATTTTTCAGTTGCCATGGACCCCCAGGTTGAAGGTCATGTAACCTGAGCATGCCCAGGTGAACCACGTGTGCAACCACAGGTGGAACCTAAGTGCTTAGGCCAGATCGAGGACTGGGGACTGAATTAAGAAGTGGACACTGGAGGGCAGGATCCAGGATCCAATCAGATTAACCCCTGGCATCACCCCATGGCATGGCCCAGTCAGAGCATGCCTCCTGGCATCACCCCATTGAAAGATCCAATCAGATTATGCCTCATTACCCTATGCTTATAAAACCCGACTCAGCCCCTGATCACGGAGACAGATTTGAGCATTTCCTCTTGTTTCCTTGCCAATCAAAATGCAATAAAGCTTTTCTTTTCTCAAAGGCTGGTGTCATGGTATTGGCTTCTATGTGCATAGGGCAGTGAGTCCATTGATTGCTCCATAACAGCTAGAGAAGAGGCTCTAAAAGAGAACCACTATCAGTTCTGGCTCCTGTTATCGTCACAAGAATGCAGGTGTGAAAATGGAATATCTGTTAGAGGTACATTAAAAAATTGGTTCAAACCTTTCAAATTTTGCTCTTTGAATGGCATAGGATTTTTATAAAGGTAATTTAGTAATATGAATCAAGTACCTCAAAAATGCCCATTCAAGGGACTGGCCTAGGAATACCACTTCTTTTAATATCTCTTAAAATATTTAGGTCATTAAATATGAAATGTCCAATTTCAAATCGAAAGTTTAGTTTATTATATGTCAAACAAGAAACAGTATAATTAATCAAAGTATGTGCCTAAACTATTGACACAGTTTTGCCATCCTAATGGTAACTTGTTTATGCCAGCAGCAAAGAAACCTGGAGAGCGAGTGGCAATGAAATTGTGAAAGGTGTTTTCCACAGCTTGTTGAGAATTGAATATTTTTCATTGCAAGAAATGGTCCAAATTCTGGAAGAAGTGGTAGTCAGTTGATACAAGGTCTGGTGAATACAGAGGATGACAGGGAGTTTCCAAGTCCAGCCTCTGTAGTTTGAGCAGCGTTGTTTGTGCAACATGTGGTTGAGTGTTGTCTTTCAAGAGGATTGGCCTGTCTCTATTGACCAATCTAGGCTGCTTAGTCACAAGCATCCTCATCATTTTGTCCAACTGGTTGCAGTAGATATCCGCTGTAATCGATAGACCAGGTTTCATGAAGCTACAGTGGATAATACCAATGCTGGACCACCAAAAAGACACCATTAGCCTTTTTTGATGAATATTCAATTTTGGACTGCATTTCAGCACTTCATCTTTATCCAACCATTGTGCCGAATGCTTGCGATTGTCAAAAAGAATCCATTTTTCATCATATGTAATAATATGGTGTAGAAAGGTTCACCTTTATGTCATGACAGCAAAGAAAGGCAAGCTTCGAGACAATTTCTCTTCTGAAGCTCATTTAATTCATGTGGCACCCATCTACCCAGCTTCTTTACCTTGCTGATTTGTTTCAAATTGTCCAATATTGTTGGAATACTAACGTCAAACCTTCCTGCTAATTCATGTGTAGGTTAAGATGGATTCGCTTCCACTACAGGTTTCAGCTCACCATTATCCACTTTACTCTGATGTCACCCATGTGGCTCATTTTCAAGATTAAAATCACCAGAACGGACCTTCTCAAACCATCTATGTACTGTACATTCATTAGCCACATCCTTCCCAAACACTTCGTTGATATTTCCAGCTGTCTGCTCTGTGTTGGTTCCACAATAGAACTCATCTAATTTATCCATGGTTTAGCAAAAATTGCTCTAAAAAAAATTTGAAAGAAAATCAGAAGCCAAACCATGTGTTTGAAAGAATGAGGATGTATCTTCATAATAAAAATAAAACAAGAAGTGTCCAAGTGAAATGTCAGAGATATCAACTGTCAAACTTAGTACTTAAGGCAATCAGACATTTCACACTTAATAGCCTAATAATCTAAACCTGAAAAGGTTTCAAGCATAAAGATATTCATCACAGCATTTTTTTAGAATAGCAAATAATTATCATATACCAAAAAAGTAAAGTAATAGTAATATAATAATTTGAAATAATATTACTAAGATTATATGTTAATTTGTAACAAAGCTGATGATCTAAAGCAATAAAGATTGGGACTCAGACTTATGTACACAGTATAAGAAGAAAATATAAACGGAAAAGTCCCTGGGTCATTAGACAGTGGGTGATACTTTCACTTTTCCTATATTAAATATATACGTAAATAGTATCTTTGAAGATAAGTCTTATGGAAAAAATGGAGCAGGGAAAGGGGCAGGGGAGTGCTGGAGGCGAAGTGGTTGCAATTGTATACAGAGAGCTCAGGAAGGCATCACTGACAAAGTGAGATTTGAGAAAGGACTTGACCAAGTGATGGAGTGCACCCTCTAGATTATCTGGGGAAGAGCTTTCCAGCAGTGGAAACAGGGAAGTGCAAGGGACCTGAGGCAGGAGCAGGCTGGTGTGTTCAAGAAACAAGAAATCGGCGTAGCTGCAGAGGAGGGAGCAAGATGGGAGCAGTAGAGACAAGCTTGGGTGGTTCAGGGGGCTGGGTTGTACAGGGGCTGCTGGCCGCGGGGGTCTGTGCAGTCACTGTGAATGGGAGGGGGTGCTGAGCAGGTGGGGAGAAGAGCAGTGATGTGCACTGGCTCAGGCTTGAGCAGCCTCCTCGTTGCCGGTGGAGAAAGGTAAAGAGGTTGGCAGGGGCTGGGAGCTGAGGCTGCAGTCCGAGCAGCTGGAAAGTGGTGACTAGACCAGGTACTAACAGTAGAGCAAGTAACAAGTGACCAGGTTCTGGATATATTTTGAAGGCAGGGCCTCTAGTGGTTTAGTGAGTCACCTCTGAACTAACAAACTACCAGAAAATCCAACCAACTCTGTAAGGAGAGATTTCCCCAGGCATAGCTGTCAGGCAAATGAGTGGTAAAATTAGAAATATTTAACCAAACAAGGAAGAGCAGCAATCTTCATAAATTTTTCTCACTCTCCACATACTTGGCTAAAAGCTTGATTGTCAGAGGAGGCATGATATTTTCATCACCACCCAAAAGCTCATACTGTATAGTTTTTCTGCAAGTGTTTCTTTTTGTTATCTCTTCTACCAAGTAAGTAAAAAAAAAGCCTACATCCTACACATTGCATCTATACTGTAAATTTTTGTATCAGTACATATTTTCCTATATTATTCCTTAGTAATTTCTTATATATAAGCCTTGCCAT
>RJWJ010029845.1:0-20260 GCA_004363605.1 Indri indri | reverse complement strand
AGTTCAGGAGTTCGAAACCAGCCTGAGCAAGAGCGAGACCCTGTCTCTACTAAAAATAGAAAGAAATTAATTGGACAACTAAACATATATAGAAAAAATTAGGCGGGCATGGTGGCGCATGCCTGTAGTCCCAGCTACTCAGGAGGCTGAGGCAGGAGGATCGCTTGAGCCCAGGAGTTTGAGGTTGCTGTGAGCTAGGCTGATGCCATGGCACTCTAGCCCAGGCAACAGAGTGAGACTCTGTCTCAAAAAAAAAAAAAAAAAAAAAAAGATAGAAGTATGATAAAAGGTAAAAACCATTAAATCTGGGGGGTGTACTATTACATATAATATCACATTATACATTTTATATTATTTCAGTGTCTTTTATTTTTACTTTTTTAAAATTTGTTCAAATTTATGGGGTACAAATGTAATTTTGTTATATGCATAGATTGCTTTAGTGGTAGAGTCAGGGCTGTTAGCATACCTATCAACCAAACAACATATTTTGTGCCCATTAAGTAATTTCTCATCATCCCCCCTCCAACCTCCTCACCCTTTGGAGTCTCTACTGCCTATCATTCCATACTGCATGAGTACATATTATTTATCCTTAAAACTTAAAAATAATCAAATTTTCATTTGAAGAAAAAGAAAGCTCTGCCATGAATAGATGAGGTTGGATAATTACTGATATTGGCCATCACATAATTAGTCACTTGATTTTTTTAAAATTTATGTATAATAATTACATTTATGGGGTACATAGTGATGTTTTGATATATACAATGTATAGTGATCTGATCAGGGTAATTAGCATTTCCTTCATCTCAAACATTTATCATTGTAATTTTGGATCCTTTAACAAATATTTCCCTATCTCCTCCTTCCCTCCTACCCTTTTCCTACCCTGGTATTCTCTGATCCATGAGATGAACATTTTTTAGCTTTTACATGAGTGAGAATATGCAGTGTTTAACTTTCTGTTCCTGGCTTATTTCACTTAACATAACGTCCTCCATTTCCATCCATATTCCCTTGAATGACAGAATTTCACTCTTCTTTCTGGTTGAATAGTACTCCATTGTGCATATATACCACATTTTTCTAATTCACGTATCTGCTGTTGGACGCATAGGTTGATTCTCTATCTTGGTGCTTGTGAATAGTGCTATAATAAACATGAGAGTGCAGATGTCTCTCCAATATGCAGATTTTCTTTCTAGTGGGGTTTGGGGGATCATATAGTAGTTCTGTTTACAGTTTTCTGAGGAACCTCTATGCCATTCTTCATAGTGGCTGTACTAGTTTACATTTCTACCAACAGTGTATAAGAGCTCCCTTTTCTCTGCATCCTCACTACATTTGTTATTTTTTTTTCCTTTTTGATAATACCATTCTAGCTGGGCTGAGATGATACCATGCCACCCTGTACACGTCCAGTCTCCTCTGACTTGATTTTATGTTATGTGTTGGAGAAAAATTTCCTTCTCACATCCATGTATTTTAATTGTGGCAAGGAATTCAAATAACCTTATTTAATATTTAGCTTTGTAACAGTAGTTGTAATACCTTGGCAAATGGAGACCTACTACAACTCCATTGCCTTGCAGAATTTTTATATAAAAACACTTTAGTTTATAATAAAAACCCTCAAACCAGGCAACCAAAACTGCAGGCTTTCAGATCCTAGACGCTAACAGGTAATTTTTGTTTATAAAAATACTTCAAACAGCTGAAAGTGTACTACTATACAATGATCAGAAAATAATATTAGCATGCATTTATGCTGTATTATATATAATCTGCCTAAGTTCCTCCTCTTTGACCCCACAGGAGCTAAGATTGTACACTCTAGAAGTATGGAAGAAGCAAAAATGCTCTTTGTTCTCTTCTATTTGTTACTCAAACTCACTTTCTACATGCAGACAACAGAGAACAGCTGTGTTTAATGGGCTATCCATGTAGTTTTTAAAAGGTTCTGAAAGTCTTTTCAGAAAAGAATACTAGCAGGTGGCTAGCATTTAGTCAAAAAAAAAAAAAAAGTGGTCTAC
The DNA here is from genome assembly GCA_004363605.1 of Indri indri. NCBI lineage: Eukaryota > Metazoa > Chordata > Mammalia > Primates > Indriidae > Indri > Indri indri. The sequence continues at coordinate 18,224 of RJWJ010029845.1, read as the reverse complement.
AGAACCAAGAGAAGGAAAAGGAACAGACTGGGTATACAAAGAGAGTTATCCAGTCACTGAGAGACAACTCTGCAAAAGTGATAATGTGTTAATTATTTAAGACTGCTTTAAGTGGACTTGACAGGTAATTACCATTAATAATAACATTCTTGTTGTTATGGTCTCAGGGGAATTATGGATAAGCTGATGCAAGTCACTTGTCTAAAAACATCTGGTTAAAGATCATTATTCTCTGACCAAGTTGGAACATAATGTTAATTAAAAACCAGAGGAATGAATGATTGTCTACATTACCAGAGCAATTGCCAGACCTTCCAAACGCGGAATTGGCTTCACTGGTTCAACCTGCTCTTGATCTGCTTCAGTCTTCGTGAGAAATTAGCTACAAGAACACACGAGGGGAAAAAGTCAATTTTCCAAAGCAAAATTTTGTGCGTTTATGAAACCTTGAGGAAAAACATATTTATTCACAACAGTGGTTCTTAACCTTTTTATGAAAGGTGACAGACCCATTAGAGAATGTAATAGAAGATAGTGTAACTTTCCCTGTTGACTATATAAAATGAATGCACATGTAGACCTTCAGCATTTTATAAGCAATATCTTGGAGGCCATACACACTCTGAAGTCCAACAAGGAATCACTGGTTAAGAACTTATAACTCTTTTAAGCATTTAATCTCTGGCAACTATTACAGGCTATTAATACTTTTATAATGGTAAGCACTTTTATAATCTTAAAAATATTCTGAAAATAAGTAACGGGCTGCATATTGCCTCAAAAATTTACATGAAACATTAAGACACGAAAGAAGTTTAGCATTTAAAAGTTACGGCATAACACTTTTTGTGTTGTAGAACAATCAATTATTGCACTGGAAGCTTTAAAATATGGAGGGGAGACTGTATTAAGAGAATAATTTTTCACCTTGAAACTGGGTGTGAATGGGAGCAGTTTGGTAAATAATTTATAAATATAATACAGAAAATACGTACTGTTATTTTAAATAGCCTCTGGAACCTGGATAAACAGAAACTAGACGTCAATAATGGTCTTTCTAGGCATATATGTTTATACCTATAAATACTGCTGTACCAATTAATCATTCCAATCTAAAATTTGTTGCTAAGATGAAATAATATCGAAAATGTCTTTGTTTCTTACCTGACAGAGAGTTACCGAGTGCTCGCACTCTGTCAGGCGCCGTACTAGGAAATGGGAAGATGGCATCAAACAACCCTTCTCGCGAGCGTTGAGACGCGCACCAAGCTACGCGGAACTTCCGGCAGCGACCCGTTAGCTCGTCGACGATTGGCTTATTTCCATGGCCTGTTGCGTGACGTCACCACCTCGCGCCTCGGGTCGCACGTCTGAGGAGGCCCAAAGACGAGGCTGTGAGCTGGGCCTTGGTCTCCCCTGGACTTCGAGGGTGTAGTCGCGGTTCCTTGCGGGGGTGACGCCGCGCAGCTGCAGCATGGTGAGCAAGCTTCGGTCGTCTTGGCGGGCGCTGTGGTTTTGTGGAAGTCAGGCGGCTTCCAGTCATGTCAGTGGCTGCTGCAGCCTGGGTTTGGGTGACGCCAGAGGCTGCTTGCGGCCCGGTACCCGGAACGGGTCGCTCTCACTTCCCTGGGCACACTTTGCAAGGTGTAATTCCAAGGCCCAGCCTCCGCGGGAGTGACTGGAAGAGGTTGGCCTCCCTCTTACCCCTGGGGCCCTATAGCTCTGTGCACCTGCGGGTAACGAAAACCTGTGATACGGAGAGGAACGCACCCTGTGCTTCGTGGGGCCAGGCAGAGGGGTGTTGCTGGTCTCTCCAAGCGTTGCAGTGGCGGGTGTCCCCTTGTCCGTTTGCTCAGGGGAAAAGGAGCTTGTGGGAGAGTCTGAGGTTGGGCCCAAAGTAAGGCCACTTAGTTGGTTTCTCAGTTTAGAAAACCAAGATTGAACAGTGAAATAAGAATGTATAAAGGGATGATAAATATTACTAAACTTTAAGGGGAAAAAAAAAAAACCAGTATCAAACAAGACAGGCATGGTTCTTTCCACCATGGAACTTTCACGGAGTTTCCATGGTCGGCGAGGTGGCAGAGTTGGGGCTTCTTGTGACGAGATCTTAGCTTCCCTTTCTAACCTTTTCTAGCACCGTATCACCATTGTTCTAAATGCTACACAGTTACAAACCTCCTTTTAGGTCCTGCCTTTGACCTTTCACATTTCGGTGTTCTTTGGAAAGGTCTGTGTACATTGATCACCGCCCCACATCGACTCGTAACCCCAGTATCCTCCAGCTAACTCCAACTTTTTTTCAGGTATCCTTTTATGTTTTTTCCTCAAGGTTACTTGAGCTTTTGTACTTCCCTGGACTTCGTTTTAAAACTCTTTTTACACTTCAATTATTTGCTCAAAGTCTGTGTTGTTTTACTAAACTCTGATCCATGAAGACGTGGATTCCAAGGCTCTGCAAATTCTTGGAACAGAGTGAGTAGTTGATAAAGATATAAAGAATTAATAAATGAAGATGTAAATAATCAAATGATCACCTAGTGTACCACTGAGGGATTATTTGTAAGGAGCTTCAAGTGCTGTGCCAAAGGCTGAGACCCACAAAGGGCATGCAGAGGTCTGATGCTGGTTGTAGGCGATGCTCTCTCTATGAGGATAAACCGAGTGCCCTGTTGCATTTTAAAAGTCATAGAAAATGTGTTTGCTTGAGATCTTCAGTTCATCCATCCATCTCTCCATTCATCCAACCATCTGTAATGTATACATAACAATATATGGAATGCACAATAAACAGTAAGACATTGTTCTATACATCTTTTCCATAAGATGCTGTAGTGTACAATACAGTGTCTGATATATAGTAGGAACTCAACAAATTCTTATGTAAGTGGATAAATGAATGCACTGAATTGGCTCCACAGAGCTGAATCAAAAGAATAAATTCTAAGATCAGGGTAAAAGGAATTCCAAGGTTATATTTCCTCATATATGAATGTCTTGGCCAAAACAATCCATGTTGAATATTTATACTGCATAAACAGGTTGGCATTTTTAGAAATTAGACTTTATTTTCCCTTCATTAGATGTCTTCATTAGATGATTTATTTCTGAATTTAAATCCATTGCAAATATGCACAATAAGAAGCAACATAGACTCACACATTTGCAAACATTTAAAATCAAAACAGAAAACAGTCATCTGTTCCTTTCTCATCTTACCTTAGTTTGATATGCAAATTAATATGGCTTCTGCCATATCTAAATTTTACTTGGAAATTTGCTAATTCATTATACATAATATAGCACACAGATACAGACATTTATAAATAAAATTATACTAACATCTTATAATTTCTAACATTTTATTGACACATTGAAAGTGTGATGATTTTTAATATTCCAAAGTAATCATTGATTTCACTTTAAAATGTTCTCTAATCTTTTTCCTGATTACGTGTTTGTATAACAACCAAATGACCTCATTTTTCTTTTACCTATTTTATGCAGAAGGGATGAAAAGTCCCAAATTTAATAATAGACACTTTTTATAGAAGAGAAAATAAAATCCCCAAATAACTTTCTGAATATGAAATATCTCTGAACTTATCCTCCACAAATAAGCCAATTAACATCTTCAAACAACATATTAATGTAAAGAATTAGTTGAGATTTACTGAATTTCACACATGGTTTGTAAAGGAGAATTGTAGAAAAAATATGTCTAAAATTCTGGAAATACTTTATTAGTTATTTTATCAACTATTAATTTTCTTCTTTTATCTTTGAATTATTCATGTATATCAATACTGTTTTTCTCATTTGTTAAGCAAGTTATAAGAATTATGTGAAGATAAATCGATAGTTTGCATATATTAAAATGTTGAGAAGATACCTTCAACACATGATTCCAATATCTTTTGGCATCACACGATTTACTAAATTTGCCTAAGAAATAAGAAATATTGATTACCAGGACCTTTTCTTTTTTTTTACTTTTTAAAAAAAATTTTGTAGGAATTGACTACTTTAAAAGAAGTAAAAGTCATATCTCATAGGTAATGATGTATCTTTATAAATGGCCACATCTATTAAAAAGAAAAAAGAATTTGATCCAAGTTGCTTTTGTCCTCATCTTAATTCATCAGTTAATTAATTAATTCGTCAGTAATTCATCTAAAACATCAGTGAAGGGTATGAGAATATGCCACTCCAAAGTATGCTTTTTTGGCATATGGACTATTTTGAGCTAAAGGCCATTAAGGAATAGCACATACTGGAAAAATTCTTTTATCTCCTCCTGTCTAGAAATAGATATAAAGTTTTCCTTTTGTAAAAGAGATTTCCATTTATAAAGAAAATTTCCATTTGTAAAGATACCTGCATACCAAGAGAGCACTCTCAGTGACAACTATTATGCCTGATTCTTACCCGCATAACAAGACTATGCCTACTTACCATACATTTCCTCTTGTCCCCTTCCCATAACTTGGCTCCTCTACCCAGAAGACCCAAACCACTTTTTTTTTGTTCAACATAAGAGGATGTAAATGCCTCAACCATCCACCCACCTCCTTGACAGCCACATTCTTTGTGAACTCTGTGTGTACATACACATTAATAATTAAAACTGGTTTTACTCTTGTTAATGTGTTGCTTATCAGTTTGATTCCTGGGCCCCAGCCATTGAGCCTAAGGGGTTAGAAAGAAAAAGAGGTTTAACCTTCCGACATAACGTACCGTCAGAGTCATAATTCTCTCTGCTTAATTCTGCTTCAGTCTCTAAGCATGTGAATCTGCCACATGCCTTAAACTTGACCAAATAATTAATGAGAGATCAATGTAATATCTGAAATAGCTTGACTGCCAGTGTAAAATAATAAGAAATATTGGTCTCCGCCTCCAGCCCCTGGCATAGAGCTCCTAAAAACTCTTGTAATTTCCTGAGCTATAGGGGTACTAGGAAGATCTTTTTTCCAAATATTTGGCCTTTGACCCCAGTTTCTGACACAGAGCTCTTAATTCTCTTAGAATTTATTGAGTGATAGGAGTGTCTTTTGTTCTGAGATTAAGTCTTGGTTTGCTCCTCGATGGGACTGATCACCGGAAAGACCAAGTCATGAGTAGAAGCTTGGAGCTTTCAGGCCTACCCTACCTCTCATTCTCCAGAGATGGGAGAGGGGCTAGAAACTGAGTGAATGCATGCATGATGAAGACTGCATACAAATCTCTGAACTGCGACTCAGATTGCTTTTGGGTTGGCGAACACATTCGCGTGCTAGGTGAGTAGCGTGTGCCTTAACTCCACAGGCACCGAAGCTAGTGTGCTCAGTACCCTTCCAGACCTCGCCCTATGTACCTCTTCATCTGGCTGGTCATCAGTATCCCTTATTATACCCTTTATTAATAAACCAGTAAATGTAAGTGAAGGGTTTCCATGAGTACGGGAGACCCTCTAGCAAATTAATCTAACCCAAAGAATAGGTAGTGGGAACCTTGAGTTATAGCTGGTCGGTCAGATTATAGTGACAACACAATACTTGTGATTGGCGTCTGAAGTAGTGGGAATGGTTTTGTGTGACTGGGCCCTCAACCCCTGGGGTCTGACACTATCTTCACGTAGATAGTGTTAGAATTAAATTGAATTATAGAAACACTGGCTGGTGTCTGCTGGAGAATTGCTTGATATGTGGGAAATTCCTCCCCACCACTGCCCCCCGACACATCTGGTGTCAGAAGTGTCATACATAGTATGTGAGAGCAGAAAAAAACACTTCGTTTTTTCCTATATTTTAAAGTAAGGAAAGCGGGGAGTATTTCAACCATAAAAAATTGGGCTGCCATTTAACTGCACTGTGGCCTTGGGCAATTGCCTTAGCTCTCTTTTTTCTCTCTATCTTCTGTAAAATTACTGTATTAACACTAAATTCATCATAAAGTTTTTGTGAGAATTAATTAGATAATCCATTCACTATGGTTAACACAGTCTCTGGTCCCTTGTAATGGCTAGACATAATTTAGGTTGTATTAGCACCAGTATTAACATCTGTATTATGTGCATCGTGTAAATCTATGAATTTACATCCTGTCCATGAAAATTGCCTATTTACATAATAACTATTGCTCATATATACAGTTTCTTATATTTGGGCTTATTGCTATAGGCGGAGTTATCCTTTGACAAGTTGAGTTTTACCTGAGCCCTGTGCTCTTAGAAAACAGGAAAGGTTAAAGGAATCCTCTCTTTTCCTGCCGCCTTTTGTGTTCCGGAAACGACTTTCTATAAAGAATCTTCCCTTTTCCATATGACTGAGACAACACTTGTGCAGCTCCTTTGTTTACCTATGACGAGGCAAGACACAGACCATTTAAATCCCCATTCTTTGACTCATTAATAATTTGCTGAACTGTTTTGTGCTGTTAAAACAATTCTTCATGATACTTGTTAAATGTGGGAAAAGAAGACTTTATTCAAGAGGGGGATATCACAATAGGTGTAGGGACCACAACCATGATGGGGTCTTGCAGTGCGAGAGAGGGACTGAGCTTAACTCCAAATACAGCATGGGCAAATGGGAATTTATAGACGAGGAGCAAGGTTGGGGTGAGTGGATGAAAAATTAGTAAGAGGAAACATCAGAGGTAAGGGGATTCTGGCTAAACTGACCTAAGAGGATTCTTGTCGAAGGCAGGCCAGGGTGCTCAGACATCACCTGGGGATGGTGGAGGTTGAGGAACCCAATCCTGTATTGACAATGATCAGATATCAAGGGTGGGAGTTGTGGTTCAACTGTTCCAGCAGGATTCCTGCTAATATTGGACCATAAAGAGATGAACATGGAAGTCCAGAGGTGAGGCCTAGTTGAGCAGAGTTCAGAAGAAGACTGAGTACCATTTGGTCAAGGAGAGAATCATTGTCAGTACCCACTGATCAATGGGAACAAAATACTTGGTAACACAACTTTGGTTAAGCTTCCTTCCTTCTCTCAGGCCCTTGAACTTGGGCTTACCCTCAGCCTGAGGCAGCAAACAGACTTCACTTAACCACCTTATGAAACCATCCCCCCACAAAAGGCTGGCCTTCAGGTAAAACATTCTTGGATCTATCAGATCATGCCACCCTTGCATCCTACTTCCCTGTACCAGTTTTTCCTCACTATAAAACACAATCACTTTTTTTTAATAATTCTCAAGACCCTTGCAGATCTTATGGTCACAGTGTTTTCCATATATCAGTAGTCCCTTGCACAAACCACTGCCACTTTGCACTAATCCTTTCCAATAAACTCCTCCCTTTCCAATAAACTGAGTCTGGATGCATTTTTTTATTTGACAGGTGTTATATGTGTGGGTAGGGCTGGCAAGTTGATTCTCCATATAGTGAACTAGCAAATATTGGTATGTAGCCACCCTTTCTCTTCCTTCCTGTTGTAGGAATAAATATATATACTCAAACATTATGTTCTTACGTATCGTCAAGAGAGTAGCCACCTTCAATGTTAATATTTGAATTTCAGAGAAGGAAAATGCAACATTCCTTCCCACTCCAACATCACTGGTATTAATCTGAGGTCTTCTAATGATCTCTTGTTCTGATCATGTGCTTCTGATGAATATGTGCCATGACTTTCAGCTCACCAGTGGCAGCTGATCTTGCCTTTCCCCTCTACAAGGACAAAAACAAGAAACAAAGACTCTTTTACTTTGATTTTTCCTCACAAAAGAATTTTGTTTTTGTTTTTTTGTTTTTTTTTTTATTTTTTTTATTGTTTGTTATTATAGGGGTACAGATGTTTAGGTTACGTATGTTGCCCTTGCCCCCCCTTCCCCCCAAGTCCCAGTCCCAAGCGTTTTGTGGGGAAAAACCAGTTCCTCACAAAAGTAGTTGTATACCGCAGACATTTTCTGGAAATGTAAGGGTATTACAGAGAATTCCAGTGCAGAGCAGCATGCAATTTAATAATAATAATAGATATCTTTTTTTAGAGAACTCACCCTCCCATCTCAAGCCTCCTCCACCCCCTCTCTAGTTTCTTTGAAGTGTACAATTGCCCACACTTTGTTATGCAGAATAATTCAAGAGTCTCTTATCCCTACCACAGACTCAGCTCTGGGGATGCTATAACCTATGCAAAAATTCATTAATGGTTCTGCTAAGCAGAGATCCATTTACTGTAGAACTCCAACCTTTAGCAAAACAAAGCCCTAGAAAAAAGCTTTGAAAGTAAAAGCTTCCTTCAGTAGTATCCAGCAAAACATTCTGAGCATTGTTCCATTCTCTGATGGGCTATCTAAATGGAAAGAGCAGAATTAAATTTATCCTTCCCTTGATGTTAATCATGGCACTTACAAGGCAGAAGCATCTTAATATTCTTCATTATTGTTACTTTAAATTACAGTTTAAAAATCACAGCTATTTACATGATGCTTTAAGTAGTGTAAACCTGCGTAAAATACAGAAAAGAGAACAAGCAAACCACACACTCTTAGGCTTTATTTTTCTGTTTTTTTATAAACATCAATGCGCAAATACACTTGTACTGAGAAAATTCTAAAGTTGTAGATAAATGCTGATGGAGTTCAGGACACACCATCCCAAATTATGGTACCTTGGCATTTGATGAAAAGGCAGAAGCCGGCCACAGAAAATAGAAAGAATCCCCTGAAGTGGGCCATAAAACCTAGCTGAATTTCTGATGAAAATAGATCATAAAGCTCTCATTCCAGAGGGGTCCTCCATAGATCCAGAGAAAAGAAATGCTTTTATCCTCAAAATCTCGGAGACACCGAGAAGAATCCAAACTATGCTCTTGCTAAGTTTCCCCCAATTTATTACCATTAGATCACACCCTTTTGTCCCTCAATCATACTTCTGCATGACTGTCCCTAAAAATACTATTTTCCCTGTTTCTTTGGGTCTTAGTTTCTTAAGGCTCCCATGTAACAAAACCTAAATTAGATTTATACGCCTTCCCCTTCTTAATCTGTCTTTTTGTTATGGAGTCCTCAGGCTTGAACCCTGCAATGGCTGAAAATTTTTTCTGTCCTGTACAGTCAAATCATCTGTGATCATCTGTTCTATTGAATAAGCAAGAAGTCATTGGTGTGGGCTGTCTCTGTACTTTGAGTTCCTACATAATGGACTGCAATCTTAGTACATAAACAAACTGAAACCTAACTTAAGAGTATGTTTTGTATAACGGATAGCTGGGTGTCAGCTAATCACAAGCAGCCATGCATCAGTCAGTCACAGACAGCTAACTGGTCATACTGTTTCCGAATAAGGCAAATGCCCTGACTGCACCCAATGGAGTAATTTGTGTCTATGTTCAGATCGTAAAAACTCACTGCCCACCAGAGCCCTCTTCTGGTGTTGATTGCTGCCCAATTCATGAATCCTTCAATGCTCAAATAAACTTTGTTCAATTTAATTTGTCAAACCTTTTTTCTTTTATCACACCGTTTATCCCTTCCCTTGCCCCTAGGTAAACATGGTTATCAGTGTGATACGCATTGTTTCAATGGGTTATTTTCCATATGCATAATTTTCTTTAATTTCAATTGAAAAAAGCTCTGCTTATTTGATAGTTTCATTTTATTTTTATGAACACAACAATTGTACATATTTAAAGGGTATACGTGATATATTGATAAAAACATACAATGTATAATAATCAAATAAGGGTAAATGGGTATCCATCACCTCAGAATTTATCATTTCTTGGTGTTAGGAACATTCCAATTCCACTCTTCTAGTTCTTTTGAAATATACAATAAATTATTGTCATCACTCTATTGTGCTATGAAACACTAAATCTTATTCCTTCTACCTGACTGTATTTTTGTACCCATTAAGCATCCCCTATTTATCCCCCATACCCCGCTACACTTCCCAGCCTCTGGTAACCATAATTATACTCTCTATCTCTGTGAGATCAATATTTGAGCTCCCACACGTGATTGAGAACATGTGAAATTTGTCTTTCTGTGGCTGGATTACTTCACTTAACATAATGTCCTCCAGGTCCATTCATGTTGTAGCAGATGACAGGATTTTGTTCTTTTTATGGCTGAGTAATATTCCATTGGGTATATGTGCCACATATACTTTGTCTATTCATCCATTATGGACACTTAGGTTGATTCCGTCTCTTGGCTACAGTGATTAGTACTATAGTAAACATGGGAATGCAAATGATACTTCAGTGGACTGATTTCCTTTATTTTGTATATATTCCCAGAAGTGGGGTTGCCAAATCATGTGATAGTTCCATTTTTAGTTTTTTGAAGAATCTCCCTACCTTTTTCCAAAGTAGGTGTATTACTTTACATTCCTACCAGTGCTGTATGACCATTCCTTTTCTCCACATTTTCTCAAAAATCTGTTATTTTTCTCTTTTGGATAAAAACCATTTCAACTGAGGTGAGATGATATATCATTTTGGTTTAGTTAGCATTTCTCTAATGATTAGTGATGATAAGCATTTTCTCATATGCCTGTTGGTTATTTGCATGTTTTATTTTTTGAGAAATGTCTATGAGATCTTATTCCCATTTTTAATTAGATTATTTCATTATTGCTGTCGAGTTGTTTGAATTCCTTATATATTCTGGCTATTAATACTTTCTCAGTTGAAGAGTTTACAAATATTATCTCCCATTCTGTAGGTTTTCTCCTCAGTATGTTAATTGGTTGGTTCCTTTGCTGTGCAGAAGCTTTTTGGCCTGATGCAATTCCATTTGTCCATTTTTTCTTTGACTACCTATCCTTTGAGATATTACTCAAGAAGTCTTTGCCCAGATGAATGTCCTGAAGCATTTCCCTAGTGTTCTTCTAGTTTTATAGACTCTAGTTTTATAGACTCAGGTCTTACATTTAAGTCTTTAATTAATTTTCATTTGATTTTTGTATATGGTGAGAGGTAGGGTTCTAGTTGCTTCTTCTGGAAGAATGGAAAATTCTGTAAATTGATTTTTCCCAGCATTATTTATTGAAGAGACTTCCTTTCTCCAATGTATGTTCTAATTACCTTTGTCAAAGATGAATTGACTGTGAATACATGGACTTATGTCTGGGTTCTCTTTTCTGTTTCATTGGTCTCTGTGTTTGTTTTTATACCAGTACCAACCAGCTTTGGTTACTATGGCTTTGTAAAATAATTTGAATCCAGGTAGTGTGGTGCCTCCAGCTTTGTTCTTTTCGCTTAGGATGGCTTTGACTATTCTGGGTCTTCTATGGTCCCATATAGACTTTACGATTTCTTTTTCAATTTTTGTGAAGAATGCCATTGGTATTTTGATAGGGATTGGATTACATCTGGAGATTGCCTTGGGTAATATGGACTTTTTAACAATATGGATCCTTCAGATTCATGAATGTGGAATATCTTTCCATTTTTGTATCTTTTTCAATTTGTTTTTAAAAAATTTTATAGTTTTCATTATAGAGATCTTCTGTATCTTTGGTCAAATTTATCCCTAGGTATTTTATTTTATTTGTACCTATTATAAATGGGATTGCTTTCTTTCTTTTTTTTCCCGTTGTTTGCTATTGACACATAGTAATGATACTGATTTTTGTATGTTGATTTTGTATCCTGAAACTTTATTGAATTTGTTCATTAGTTCTAAGAGAGTTTTGGTGGAGTCCCTAGGTTTCTCTAAGTATTAGATCATATTATCTGAAAACAGTGTTTTTTGACTTCTTCTTTTCCAAATGTATGTCCTTTATTTCCTTCTCTTTTCTAATTTCTCTAAGACATTTAGTACTATGTTGAATAAAAGCGGTGGAAGTGGGAATCTTGTCTTGTTCCAGATCTTAGAAAAAAGACAGTTTTTCTCCACTTATTATACTGGCTGTCAGTTTGTAGTATATGGCCTTTACTGTGTTGAGATATGTAACTTCTCTACTCAGTTCGTAGAGAGTTTTTATCATGAAGAAATGTTGAATTTTATCAGGTGCTTTATTTGGCATCAGTTGAAGTAATCATATGGTTTCTGTCCTTCAGTCTTTGGTATGATGTGTTACATTTATTGATTTGTATATGTTGGATCATCCTTGCATCCTTGGGATGAATCCCACTTGATCATGATGAGGGATCTTTTCATTGTGGTGTTGAATTCAGTTTGAAAGGATTTTATTGAGGAATTTTCCATCTATGTTCATCGTAGATAGTGGCCTGTAGTTTTCTTTTGTGTTGAGTCCTTGTCTAGTTTTGCTATCAAGATAATACTGGGCTTGTAGAATGTGTTTGGAAGTATTTCCTTCTCCTCAATTTTTTGGAATGTTTGAGTAGAATTGGTATTAGTTCTTTAAATGTTTGGAATTCAGCAGTAAAGCCAAGAGGTCCTTGGGGTTCTTTGATGGGAGACTTTACTGATGTATCTATGTTGTTACTTGTTATTGGTTTATTCGGGTCTTTGATTTTATCATGGCTCAATCTTGGTATGTTGTAGTTTTCTAAGAATTTATCCATTTCCTCTGAGTTTTCCAGTTTATTGGCAAATAATTGTTTATAATGGTGTCCATTTATCCTTTGAATTTCTGTGGTGTCAGATGTAATGTCTCCTTTCTTGTCTCTGATTTTATTTATTTGGGTCTTTTCCCTTTTTTTCTTAGTCTGGCTAAAGGCTTGTCAATTTGAGGAGAAGGGGGCCAAGATGGTAGACTTGAGGCATCCCACACACAATATTCTCAAGGAGAGGATCAAAAATTGCACATAGATGCCCAACTTCAGATGGGCCTTCTTGGGAAAATCTTCTTTTACTAATTTTGAGTTTCATTTACTTCTGCTTTTCTACTTCTTTAAGATGCATCATTAGGTTGTTTATTTGAAGTGTTTCTACTTTGATGTCAGCATTTATTGCTATAAACTTCCCCCTTAGTACTGCTTTTCTGTATCCCATAGATTCTGGTATGTTGTGGTTCCATTTTTATTTGTTTTAAGATTTTGTTCATTTTCTTTTTAATGTTTTCATTGACCCAGTGGTCACTGAGGAGCATATAATTTAATTTCCATGTATCTTATACAGTTTCTAATATGTCTCCTGTTATTGATTTCTTTTTGTATTCCATTGTGGTCAGAAAAGATATTTGATATTATTTCAGCTTTTCTGAAGTTTTGAGACTTGTTTCGTGGCCCAACATGTGGTCTTCCTTAAGAATGCTCCATGTGCTTATGGAAAGATTGCGTATTTTGTAGCTAATGGATGAAATGTCCTGTGCCCAAATGTCTGTTAGGTCCATTTCTCTTATAGTGGAGAGTATGTCTGATGTTTCTTTGTTGATTTTCTTTTGAGATTATCTGTTCAGTGCTGAAAATGGAGTGTTGAAATCCCAACTGTTATTATATTGGGGTCTATCAGATTTTTTAAGCTCTTACAATATTTGCTTTATATATCTGGCTGTTCCAGTGTTGAGCGTGTGTGTGTGTGTGTGTGTGTGTGTGTGTGTGTATAAATATTTATATATATATATATGCATTCTTGTTATATCCTCTTGCTGAATTAACCCTTTATCTTTTTATAATGACCTTCTTCATCTCTTTTTATAGTTTTTGTCTTGAAATATATTTCATCTGATGTAAGTATAATTACTCCTATTTTTTTTGTTTTAATTTGTGTGGAATATCTTTTTGCATTTCAGTCTATATTTGTTTTTATACATAAGGTGAGTTTCCTGTAGGCAGCCTATAGTTGAATCTAATTTGTTTTTATTCATCAGCCACTCTATTTCTTTTGATTGAAGAATTTAGTTCATTTACATTCAATGTTATTATTGATAGGTTAGGACTTACTACTGCCATTTTGTCATTTGTTTTTGAATTGTTTTTTTAGTTCCCTCTTCCTTTCATCCTTTCATCCTGTCTTCCTATCTTCCTTTGTGTATAAGTGATTTTCTTTGTGTGTATATGTCAATTTCTTGTTTTCTGTTTTTTGTGTATCTATTATAGATTCTTGCTTTGTGATTACTTTGTGGCTTGCAAATAACATCTTATAACTAACTATTTTAAATTAATGACAAGTTAATTCTTATTTCAAATAAAGGAAAAAACACAAGTGAGAGGAAAACTAAAAATATATATTAATATAATTGAACTCTGTCCCTCCTACTTTTTGATTTTTTGCTTTCTCTATTTTTATATTTATATTGTCTATCTCTTATCAAATTGTTGTAGTTATTATTTTTGTTAGGTTTGTTTTAGTCTTTCTACTAAAGATATGAATGGTTTACAAACCATAACTACAGTGTTAAGAGTTTTCTGTATTTGTCTCTCTGCACCCTTTTACTAGTGAATTTTATACCTTCTGAGGATTCCTTGTTGCTCATCAGTGTCCTTTTCTTTCAGATTGAAGAACTTCCTCTAAGAGTATTTTTTGTAAGACAAATCTGACATTGATGAAATCCCTCAGCTTTTGTTTGTCTAGGAACAGACATGTTTGAAGGATAACTTTGCTGGATATAATATTCTAGATTGGAGGTGTTTCCCCCCCGCCCCTTAGCATTTTGAATATGTCATTCCACGCTGGTAAGGTTTCCACTGGGACGTCTACTGCCAGACGTATCAGAGCTGCTTCCTGTGTCATTTACTTTTTTCTCGCTGCTTTTAGGAGCCTTTCTTTGTCTTTAACCTTGAAAGTTTAAATGTTATATGCCTTGAGGTAATCTTTTTGGGTTGAATCTGCTTGGTCTTCTTTGACTTTCTGGTACCTGGTACTCATATGTTTCTCTAGGTATGGAATGTTCTCTGTTACTATTTGAATAAACTTTCTACCCTAATCTCTTTTCCTACATCTTCTTTTTTTTTTTTCAGATTTTTTTTTTATTTCAGCATATTATGAGGGTACAGATGTTTAGGTTACGTATGTTGCCCTGACACCGCCCCCCCCCCCCATCTACATCTTCTTTAAGCCAATAATTTTTAGGCTTTCCCTTTTAAGGCTATTTTCTACATCTTGTAGGTATACTTCATTCTTTTTTTCCTCTGACTGTGCATTTTCACATAGCTTGTCTTCAGGCTCACTAATTCTTTGTTCCGTTTGATCAGTTTTGCTGTTAAGAGACTTTAATGCCTTTTTCAGTTTACCAATTAAATTTTTCTGTTCCAGAATTTCTGTTTGAATTTTTTTATTATTTAAATTTCTTTGTGAAATTTTTCTGATAGAATCCTAAATTTCTTTGTGTTATCTTGAAATTTGTGGAGCTTTCTCAAGACAGCTATTTAAAATTCCCTGAGAGCTCACATATCTCTATCACACCAGAAGTGGCCACTGGTACCTTTAGTCCATTTGTTGAGATCACATTTTCCTGGGTGTTCTTGATGCTGGTAGATTTTTGTTGATGTTTGGGTATTGAAGGGTTAGGTATTTATTCCAGTCTTTGCAGTCTTGGCTTGTTTGTAGTATCCTCCTTGAGAGAGCTTTTCAAGAATTTAAAGTAGATTGTATTTCGGGACAAAGCTTCTCAATTAATGACTATTGATAAGGCAGCACAAAATTCATGTATCATGAATCATGGGTGTTGAAAATGTAATTGGGATTCAGTGTTCTTGAAAAAAAAAAATAAAGTAGATTGAGTGTTGTTGCTTAAGCCTGTGGTCACTACAGCCTTGTCAGCACTAGGGCTTTCCCTAAGCCCAGAAATGGTGTGACTTGTGCAAACTCTTATACATATAGCATTAGTCAACTTGAGGAAGATAAGGGAGTATTCCCTGGGTTCCTGGGCTGTCTCTCTGTGTCCTTCTTCTCTTTTCCCCAAGTGGAAGGAGTCGTTGTTCACACTGAGCTGCCTTACATTGGGAGAAGGTGATGTGGGCATTCTTGCGGGCACTATAGATGGCATCATGCTGTATCACACCTGAAGCCCATGGCCTTCCAGATCAGCACCGTGCTTGGGCTTGCCCAAGGCTTGCAGCTACTCTGGCTGCCACTGATCTTTATTCAAGGCACAAAGCCACGTTAGTCAGCATGTGTAGAATCCTGCTGAGGTTGGGTCCATCCCAGTAGGGCAGTGGATGAGTCTAGAAATGCCATATCAGAGTAAATGCCTGGAATTGGGAGTTTAAAATATCTGCTTGGTGCTTCATTTTACTGTGGCTGAGCTGGTAGCCAAGTTGTAAGACAAAGTCCTTTGTACTCTTTCCTCTCCTTTCCCCAGGTAGAAGGAGCCTCTATCCAAGTTATACTCCCTGTAGTTGGAGGTGACGTAGGCACTCCCACTAGACACTACTGCTTGCATGTCACTGGGTAACACCTCAAGCCCACTCCCTCTGAGACCAGTACGGCACCAGGGATTGCCCAAGGGCTGCAGTCACTATGGCCTCACTGCCATTCAAATTTTCTCAAGGCCCTAGGCCACTTTAGTTAGCCGGTGGTGAACCTGACCAGGACTCAGCTTCCTCCTGCTGGGGCAGAGGTTCCTGTCTGGCCTGGGGCTGGTCTGAACACTTTCTCTGTGGACACTGGCAGAATTCTGCCCTATGTTGTGTTCTGCTGTGACGGGGCAGCACTGAGTGCCAATGCAAAATCCCCTACTCACTTTGCTTTTCCTCTCCCAAGCACACAGATTTTCTCTCAGTGCTGCCCTGCCTGGGGTTGGGCCGGGGGAGGCAGTGCAGGACTGTCCTTCCTACCCGCTTCAATGCCTCTTCCCTTGTTACTGTGCTAAAGCCAGGTACTGTGAGTGTTCCCTTGTTTTTTTGATTCTTATGAACATCCTTTCTTGGGTGAATAGTTGTTCAGTTTGGTGTCTCTCTGGGGAGACAATAACTGAAGGGCTATATTCAGCCATCTTGCTCTGTCTCTTCTGACAGTCTTTTTGTATAGTTTACAAATGTATCCCAAACTCTAAATTATTGTAAAGTAGGAAGAAGGAATATTTTCAATGATTAGTTCTACTTCTGTTCCCAAAGTTGATTTTTTATTTTTTAATTCAGTTATGTCCCCCTTTGTAGTAACTGGGGATTGGCTGTCTTCATGCATCATGAATTGAGTTACTAAAGGCAGTCAGGTTAAAAAAAAAACACTAAAAGATATGGAGATTCAAGTACTGGATAAAAATAAGATTCTTACTTCCTAATGCCACAGAGTTGCCAATATTCACTAATATAAATTTTCAACCCATCACAGTCAGCTTACAGACACCTAACCTTGAACCTCACAGATATATCCTTATCTGGATTTGACCCAGAATGTCTTTATCTACCTTCTCCCTATACCATGTTTTCTTACTATAGAACTTCCTTTAATGCATTCTTTCTCTTCTCAAAACCTCCTTTCCATAAGCTAATGTATTTCTGACTTCTTAAAATTCCAAAAAGTCAGAATCAAATCATGAGTAATTTTAAGTTGTTCTAAACAGCTTTCATTGTCTTGTAGTTCTGCCTCCTTTCTTTGTAATTATAACAGACTGTTACATACCTTTCGAGTCTTTCGTATAAATGAAACTTCTCTAAATTATAAGTTCTTCCTCTGCAGAGATGGATAGCTTACAATACAATATAAATTTATAGGATAGTGTTTCTTGACACAAGCTATGTAATGCATAATATATTTATTATTTGAGTCTTTACATATATACCTAGATAAATGTCTTAATTTTCTAATTAATGAGTTTCAAACATGTTTTTCAGATATTTATTAAGCATAATAGGTCAGATTTTACAAGGTGATGTGAATCATATAAATTATTACCTAACTGCAAAATCATTTTCTTTTTACCTTAAAACACCACCTCTCTTCACTCAAATAAACCAGATAATCTTATGTTCAGTTTGCTTCATAAATTTCTGAGTATTAGTTTTATCCATACCCTCCAATAAAGCATTGTTTTATTCTTTTCAAATAACCAAGTCTAAAAATTTATTTTTTAATCTATTTTCTTAAACGGGGTACTCTCCAACTTTATTATATTATTTTAAAAAATCAAAATGGAAAATATGAAATTGTAATGAAATCGTGTTTGTATTGTTCTTATGTGTCAGAATACTTACTTTTTGTTTTGCTATAAAAACTTGTCCCTCTGTTCATTGAGAGTCAGGAACACTCTTACACTGCTGGTGGGACTGCAAATTAGTGCAACCTCTGTGGAAAAGAATCTGGAGATACCTCAGAGAGCTAAAAATAGAAATACCATTTGATCCAGCAATAGCACTGTTAGGCATCTACCCAAAAGAGCACAAAACATTCTATGATAAAGACATCTGCACCCGAATGTTTATGGCAGCACA
>RJWJ010029844.1:0-20305 GCA_004363605.1 Indri indri | reverse complement strand
ATTTTAAATTCCTTTTGAAATCACTCTAAAATCCCTGAAGTAATTATTATTATTATTGTTCTCTGGTCTGAGAATTCTGACATCCTCAGAAGCTTAGATTATAGGATAAGCAGAAATTGAGAAAATAACCCTACCCATTAGCCTGGGTATTTGGCAAAAATCTCAATGTTCTGGTATATTTGTTCAATGCTAAAAACTAAATTTCAATAGTTTTGATAGCTACAGAATAAATACTAATACCTGTGCATTATTAGCCTTGTATTTTATACACACACACATACATACATATATATATGTACACATACATATATAATTTTATTATAAAACATTTCAAAGAACAATTCTAGAGTTTAAAACAGACCAGTGATGCTCCACTACCACTTCCAGGTGAAGACTGCTAAAGCAGAATTTTAATACTCCATACCTACCTCTATCCTCTCCTCAATATAAGCAATTTTGGTTATTAGATAGTTTCTCTTCTTCCCCTTCCCTCCTGGCTACAACACTTCTTCTATTGAATTTAGATATTTACTCTTCACAAATAATTTAAGTTTGGATAAACTTGTTTAGAATGAAGAATGTTGATCTTGTATTTCAGTGGAAACCCAAGGGGCTTGTTTCCAAATATTTTATCCCTAAAATGTTTGCCAGTTCAATTCAAAATATAATCGCAATCATTTCACTCTTTAAAGCCAGGATAACATTTTAAAGAAAGATATTTTCATATGTAGGAAAAACACCCTAAACTCAATCTATCATCAAAGTTAAAAATAAAACCAGTGTATGTAGAAAACACAGACTACAGATAGATTTAAATAAAAAAAGATGTGTTAATACTGACAATTAAGAGAAAAAAATACATGAGTTACTTTAAAAGTATATTTCTAAATAAACTTTTTAAATTAATAAAATATACAAAAGTAGATCTAAATCTTACTTCATTTGGATGGTGATTATAAAGCTGAGAGAGAGAGCTATTACTTTAGTCATCTGTATTTACCCACAGTAATTAGTATACTGTCTTGCATATATCCCAAATACCTATTAAAAATAAGTCGATGAATCACATACTTGAAAACTATGGCTTTTTAAAAAATTAAGTTGATACTAAATCACTATTTCATTGTTGCTAAAACAAGAGCAGTGAAATTTTGTTGATGAACAGATTTAAATAAAACTAAATTAAGAATTTATGGGTTTTAATAAAAATGAATAAATAGATATTTACTAAATAATATGTACACACATATGGATATATTTACATACTGTTTAGAATGTACAGACAAAGGCAAACTAAGTTCTGAAATTATGAAGTTTGGCATATATTAATATACGTGTATATGTGTATGTACAGATGCATATAAACTATCTAAAATATATACATATTATTATATATCAAATGTTTCATTTAGATGGAATTTTATTCCAAGAACCTGTTGGACACTAGGTGTCACTATAGTAAAGCAAAAACTGGTGATAGATTTAAAAAAAAGAAAGTGTGCTAGAATAACATCCGAGGGAAAATATGTAACAGTATTTTGTTTAAGATTCTGCTTTTTCTTTATTTTTAGGATTTATAACTCAAATATTTAGGTTCATACCAGAATGAAATATCGCAACTGGCACGGACTTAAATGAGGCAGATTATTCCCTAACCACCTCTAAGTCAAGGGAAAAATCAAATACTAGTTTTTGCTAATTCAATAGATGTGTGAGAAAGCTGGATTTCTTCCTAAAGTACAAGCCCACTGAAATCGTTGCAGGCAAACTGCCGTTTCAAGAACCTGTGCTTTTCTCCCAAGTAGCCAGGGCCCTGGAGCAAGAGTGGGGAGCTGTGTTGAACGGATCTCAAGGAGCTCTTCCCTGCTCGTAAGTATAACAGGCCCTACCACACCTGTAAGAACAGCCCCTTTACAGCCACTGTAGTCCACTCTTGGACCTGAAAACTTTTAGGCATGAGGACCTACGTATTGTCTTAGACTTTTTGCTTGCAGTTCATTTTCAGCAACAATTTGGTGGGTTTTAAACTTCAGGTACTCAAAGCCTTAAGTCAGAATTATCTGTGCGTGCTATTGTAACCACAGAGCTGTTAATAGGCTACAAAAAGTACTTACTTAAATAGCTCATTTCTGTCAATGGCTCTATTGGTTTGGGGGTCAATTGCATAGACAGTCAAGTCACATTTGGTGTAATCTTCTAGGGAAAAGGCATCTCCATGGCGGCGAGCACCAATGGACTCCACCACAACCTTGGCACCAGGAATTTGCTCCTGAACATAGCGGTCCAAAATCCTATAAATCAAACAAAGTACAAACATGACATTTTGATGGGCTTGATGGACAAAAAAAAAAAAAAATCACCTTCAACTTGAAACGACATTTAGTAAATGAAAAATTATGACAGCCTGGTTTTTGTTAATGTTTACCAAAAATACACCCTTGAAAAAAATTCTCTATATTTTTTCAGTATTTAGCTCTCAATGATGCTGGAAACTGAATAACGTAGAAAAGGTCATCAACCATGTCCTATTTAAATTTACACTTTATGAATTTATGATACCATTTGAGCTTTTATGTGGCTCATGGGAAATGCTAAATACACTGAACAAATAAAGCCGTCTATGCTTTACAGGAGTCATGAAGTCTGAGAACACTTGACTTCATACAGTTGTCATAAATTACACCTCCCACCAGAGTTTGTGATACATGCTGCATAGCTAGATGCTAAGGTGCAGGACAAATATGCCTGTTTTCCTAAGGGTATAAAAACACTTAGAGCATTATAGCAAGGGGAGATGTAGAGATATTTTATAATGACAGGTATATTAGGTAAAGACAAAAATATGGTATACAAATTTCAGATGCTATATAGGTGAAAACAAACAACTTAGAATCAGTAATATTCATTGTATAGAATCAGTAATATTCAATAAAAAAGAAAGAATGTGAACTAGTATCTGGAAAATATATTTTTTCTAATCATATAACTGGATTTCAATTGAAAGTACAAATTATTACCATATAAGTATTTGTTTTCTGTGTTTCTACAGATGGTAATGTCCTTTTCCTTATTAAAAACTTTATATTATTTTCTTTTTTTCTTAAAGTATAGCCTATGCTT
This sequence comes from Indri indri, assembly GCA_004363605.1. Taxonomy (NCBI): domain Eukaryota; kingdom Metazoa; phylum Chordata; class Mammalia; order Primates; family Indriidae; genus Indri; species Indri indri. The sequence continues at coordinate 17,185 of RJWJ010029844.1, read as the reverse complement.
TTTGCTTTCTTAGCTAAACCTCTTTATTTTTTTTTCTGGTTGCTCTTGTGTTTATAGTACACATCTGTAATTTATTGTTGTCTGTCTTCAAATAATAGTGTATCTTTTTATGTAAAAGATAATGTACTTAAAACAGTATGTAGTTGATGCTTGAACAACATGAGCTTGAACCACACTGGTCCACTTATATGTTGATTTTCTAATCAAATACACACACCACACACCCTATATTTTTTAAAGAAAATTATTTTAATAATCAAAGAGGCTTGCCATATAGAAAAAGAACCAAATGAAACATCAGGAGTTTTGTCACCACTTGACATTTTCTGTATTTTATTTTTTTATTGACAGCCCACTCCATTACAATGAAAGTTCCATAAGCATGAAAACATTTTTTGGTAAAGCTTTATTTTGCTTAATTCTGTACTCCTAGTGACTTGAAAAATGCAAGGCACATAAGAGATGCTCAATAAACATTAGTTGAATGAAAAAAAAAACTTTATATTATTAACCCCAGAGTGCATATTTTTAAATTTGCACAGAAATTTAAATGTAAGTAAATCAATTTTAATTTATGTAAACTATACATGAAAAATATTTTAAAATTTATTTATAGCTTCCATGCTCCTTTTGGAGTCCATACTTTGAGGTATTTTGGGGGGTGAAGGGTAACATATTCTAAAGTTCTTTGACACAACAGAAAATAACTTTTGCTTCAGATGCCAAAATTGACCCCTTTTCTGCTCTATGAAAAATATGTTGCCTTAAGAATCTGCTATGTGCTCGGTTTGCCTTTGTTACAAGAACAATGACAATACTAAACTTTGGAGAAAATGGCTATACCCGTGCATGTCAGGGGACACTGCCAAATGACACTGACATGTTTTATTTGGTTGTTTTTAAGTTTTTCTACACTAGCACAGATGAAAGCTGTCTTACTGAAGTACTATTCATTCTTTTCCATTTCTCTCACCAACCCATGCCCACTAGTCTCTCTGCTTTACAGTTTCTTTTCCGATGAGATCCTTGAAGAATAAAGAAAAGATAATGTGGAAAAAAGGAGTAAAGGCACTCAGCAAATACCAGTTAATAATTGAATGCAGCCTCTCTGGGAAACTGAAGAGAATGGTTGTACTGGGAGACACAGGCCTGGCCTAACATCATTCAGCCTGTGTTTTAGGATTCTCCTAAGAGGCTCATGCTCACTTAACAAAAATAAGAGAGGCCTCAGAGTCAAACCACACTATCCTCTTGACATTTTGTAGGAAGCACACACAGTAATAATACAGCATTGAAGAGCACAGAGGTTTGGCTTCAGTTTTCAGTTCCTTTATTTATCAATTGCATAACCTCAGACAAGTAATTTTAAGCTTTCAAGGTTTTGGTTTCCTAAAATATAAAATGAGGACATCATCTACCACATAGGGTTGTGTGTGCGTTAAATAACTAAAGTTTTAACACAAATCTTTGCACAGTTGTTAGCACATAGTAACTATTCCATTAAAATGATTATTATTTTTATTAATATTTATTTGGCTTAAATATTTGCAATAATAAGCTTCCTTCCTTGCCTCTAATTCATTCAAGACATTTATTAATAATTCGTTTGTGGAATTATTAAGAAAGCATATTTCTCACTAGTATTATTTGTTCACAAATCAAAAAGTAAACAAATATTGAGTACATAATTAAATGCAATACAGTAGGTTGGTGGCTATCTGTTTCAATACTTCAGTTTAACAGTTTATGACTTCTCCAGTGCATTTAGGCATTGATTTGATATGTTCCAAGGATATCCTTCTTGTATGCATAAATTAACTTTGTGCTATCCTATAATGAAGAAACATGTCTATTGAGACTTTGTTTTTTTCTATATTTCAGTACAATACTGCAAACTCATATGTGACTAAAAGTTAGATGTGGAATGAAACATGACTACTAATTACTTTATCGTAGCAAAGAATCATAAATCAAAGGAGTTTAAAAATAAATTATGCCATTTAAAGCATGCAGCAATGTCTTCTCCCTGAACATTTTTTTTCTTAAACTTTTAGACATATTTTGGGATAAAATGTATTTTATGATGAAGAGAAATGTGTACTAATTTGAATTTTTCCTATGTCTTTTTCTAATCAATATATTTAAAACTAAACTTAACACTTTTGAAATGAGAACATATTTTGTAAAAATCTATCTTGCCACTTACTGTATCTATACACTAAACATTTTCTGTGTTTTCATTACATATATGTATACAGATTTCACTACATGCATATACACATATATGTGTATGTGTGTGTATATATAGAGAGATTTGCAATGATGTTTATCTAAGCTGTAATATCTATATTATACACACACACACACAAACATATCAACACAGATGTCTGCAACAATGTTTATATAATGCTTAGGTCCAGGTGGCATAATTTTGAGTTTACTTTTTTATAATTTTCTTCTTTATATATTATATTGCTTGAATTTTTTATAATGGGAATAATAAAAACAATATAGTCATATTTTTAAAAAAACTCTTTGACTTTCTATTTACTTTTCTACAACTTCTTTAAGAAAAAAACTTCATGTAAGTCTATATTTCCATAGTTTGAAAAATGTAGAAAATTAATTGGACTAAGAGCTGTCTAATAAAATTACAGCAATACTCAGATAGGTGTTAAGTAGGAAATTTTTCATTGATTCATTCAACAAATAATTATTGAATGCCTACCATGGGCCAGACACTATTCCAGACACATAGAATACATCAGTGAACAAAGATCTCTTACATTATAGAATTTACATTCTAACTGGGCAAGACAAAGAATGGATAATGAAACAATAAAATTAGTAAGAGTGTTCAGAAAAAGCACCATTGAGAAATTGTTATTTGAGCAAAAACTTTAGGGGACAATGTATAATATGGATATTCTAGGAAAGAGTGTTTGTTATAGGAAAAGGGATTTGCTAGCTATGCCAACGCCCTGACAGAATGTGTGGCCAGAGAAGATCACATGAGCACTTTTAGAATTGTAAGGGCATTACCTTTTGTTCTGAGTGAAATAAGGATCCATTGCTGGGTTTTAAATATTGAAGTAATACGATCTGTTTTATATTTAAAAGCACACTGGCCACTATGTTGAGAATAGGCTGAAGGAGGAGCCAAATTAGAATCAGGAAAACTAGCTAGCAAAGAGTTTATGCAGATGAAAGATTTATTAAATGCTCAGCCTACTCAATAATTTGGAGGAAGAGAAGAAGCAACTTAATCCGTATGCAAATTATATCATATTTTAGCCATACAAGAACCATATAATCAAGTTCTATGATATGGATCACTATTATGCCTAAATATGTACCCATTTACAAGTAGTATAAATCTTATAAAATAAACCAAGAAACGCAATACTTAACTGAACACAAACTTACATTAATTACAGGTTGACCTAGATAAATGCTGGCTTTTTGTGGTTCTTCATTTTAAAATAGGTCAATTTTTACAGATCATTCTTTGTTTGAAAAAACATAAAGGAGAGACTAAAGCTTACAGACCAATTTAGAATGCTTTATCATCTCCCTTGAAGTGTCCATCTAGACACAAATTGTTTTAAGAGAGGGCAAATCTTTTCAGAGTTCAAGCTGCTTTTTTTCTATCATCTTTTCCATTGAATACAGGGCAAAGATCCCTTCTATGCTTCATTTCAGATACCTTGAATCTTCTGAATTGTTTCCTTATAATGTCCAGTGATGTATTTGAGGAAACGTTTTCATGGTGATGGTGTTATAATGACAGTATTTTATAAAATATTATTAAAGCTGGCTAATATTTGAAGAAAAGGAAGTAATGCATCACCACTTGGTACTATATACTGTTTCATGATACTTTAGGTCTATAATGTGGAGAAAATGCATTCTAATGCAAAAATGATAAAAATAATGAGAGAAGTATTTCTTGAATGCCATAAAAGCCCCGAAGAATGGGGAATTTTCCATTGTGGCCTGCACATGTCCTGGTTCCCACAGGTGTTCCTTCTCACATGCCTTTGGCATCTATCTGTTCCTCTGTGCTTCTCTTGATTATTCAGACTACCCAAACAATGGCTGTTAATACATAAGAACAATTCTTCTGTTCTCAAAACTAGCTGGATTTCAGCCAATCCCTTCCTGCTGAAGTTTCATAAAACATTCTCTCTTTTCCCAACATCCTTGGGGGACTTCCCATTATGCCCTCCCATGTCTTGCATTTTCTAATAAAAACTTATGCTAATAATGCTCTGGTTGATTTTCTTCCACAATCTTTCTTTTCCCCTAGCTTTACTGAGGAATAACTGGTATACAAAAATGCACATAATTAATGTATATGATTTAGTGAATTTGGACAAATGTATACACTTGTGTTACTATCATCCAAATCAAGGTAATGAACATATCCATCACTTTCAAAAGTTTCCTTGCGTCCCTTTGCTTTTTGTTTGTTTGCTTTTCTTTTGGTATGAATAATTAATATGAAACCTACCCTCTTAACACATTTTTAAGTACATAATGCCTATTGTTAACTATAGGTACTACATTTTATGGCAGATCTTGTATAACTATAACTCATCTTGTATAACTATAACTTTATACCCATTGAATAACAAATCACCGTATCTCCTTTCTTCATCCCTGGGTAACCATCATTCTACTCTCTACTTCTATTACCCTTGACTATTTTAGATGCCTCATATAAGAGGAATCATATAATATATGTCTTTCTCTGCCTGATATATTTTATTTAATGTCTTCCAAGCCCATCCATGTTATCACAGACGGCAGAATTCCCTTCTTTTTTAAGACCGAATGATATTCTACTGTATGTATATACCATATTTTTTTTAATCTACTCATCTGTCAATGGACATTTGAGTTGTTTCCATGTTGAGGCTATTGAGAATAACGCTGCAGTGAACATGGGAGGGCAGATATCTCTTCAAGATACTGCTTTCAATTTGTTTGGATATATATGCAGAACTGGAATTGCTGGATCATATGATAGTTCTATTTTTTAGTTTTTTAAGAAAACTCCATGCTGTTTTTCATAGTGGCTGCATCATTTTATATTCCCACTGACAGTGTACAAGTGTTCTAATTGCTCTATAATCTTACCAACACTTATCTTCTGTTTTTTTTTTAAATAAAAGTAATGCTAACAGGTGTGAGATGATATCTCACTGTGGTTTTGATTTGCATTTTTCTGATGATTAGCAATGTTGAACAACTTTTTATGTACCTGTTTGTCATTTGTATCTCTTTGAAGACATTTAAGTCCTTTACCCATTTTTAAATTGGGTTACCATACATAAAAATTAACTCAACATAGATTAAATATTTGAATTTAAGATCTGAAACTGTAAAACTACCAGAAGAAAACATAGAGGGAAGTTTTCTGACATTGGTCTCTGCAAAGGTTTTTTTGGATATGACACCAAAAGCACTGGCAATAAAAGCAAAACTAGATGAATGGGACTACAGCAAACTGAAAAGCTTCTGCACAGCAAAGGAATAAAAAGAAAGAATAAAAGAATAAAAACACACCGTGTGAAATGAGAGAAAATATTTGCAATACATATATCTAATAAGGGGTTAATTTCCAAAATATGTAAGAAACTACTTCCACAATCTTTTTGCTCTCTCCCTTCCCCTTCTCATTTAGAGGAGAATTGTTTGGGGAAGGCACCTAATTTAAAAATTAATTTAAAAATTGAATCTAGGTTGTGGTTTTGAGCTTAGATAGATAGGGAATGGTGACTGTATTTTATACTTTCATAATGGCTGAGTGATTTGATATTGGACTTAAAAGTGCATATTATTTTGGGGAAATGCTAGCTGGACACAAAATAAGGAATATAAATTTAAATCATGTTGACTAACTATGTTCCTAGAAAACATGAGATTTTGATTCGGACAGTAACCTGTTTTGCACCTGACAATGTTGAATTTTACCTATGTCCTGTGTTCCTGGAAAACAGCTATGGTTAAGAAGCCCCCCCACCCTTTTTTGTTCCAGGAAACTGCTTACTGCAAAGGACACCTTTCCCCCATGACTTAAATAAGGCTCATGATCCCTTGTGTTTACCTATGAGAAAGAAAGACACAGACCCTAAAATTTCTATTCTTTGTCTCATACGTAATTCATTGAACTGTTTTATCCCCACTGACCAGTGAAGTCCAGATACCTTTTAACCAAACTTCAGTTAAGTTTATCTTCTTCTGTGCCCCTCAAGTTGACCCACCCTTTTCCTGAGACTCCATTCAACCTGCCCCCCATTTAAAAACTCCTCTCAGACTAGGCTGACATCAGGGTAAAACATTCTCTGAGCTACTGTCCAACCATCTCTCTTGCCCACATCCAGTTCTTGTTTACTCCCCTCTATGAAAGCCCCTTTCTTCCTAACCTTTGCAACACTTGTATATCTCTTGGTCAGAGAGTTCTCCCTATTACAACAGGCCCCCTCCCCCTAATGCATGATCCCTTTCCCCTCTCTTATAAGAACCCTTTGGAATAAATTTTCTCCTCTCCTAAATCCTAAAAACTTTGTTTTTTATTTGACATATGGTACAGATAGACAGCTAATGGAAATTTTTTCACACTTTTCTTTGTTACTCTTAAATAAGTCTATGTGTTACCAACCAAAGGTGATACTCAAAGGATTTTTTAGCAAACTATACATGAAAGAAGAGAATATTCATTATTCTTTATCTTATTCCCACTGTGTTATGAACTTAATGTTTACATCCCCCTCAAATTCATATGTTGAAGTCTTAACTCCCAGTATAGCTATATTTGGTCATGGGGCTCCTAGGGAAGTATTAATAATTAACGTTGAATGAATTTGTAAGGGCAGGGTCCTGATCCAATAAGATTAATGGCTTTATAAGAAGCTCTATAAGCACAAAGAGGTCATGTGGGCACAGAATGAGAGGGCAGCCATCAGCAACCCAAGAGGAGACACCAACCCTGCTGGCACCTTGCTCTTAGATTTGTAGTCTCCACAACTGTGAGAAACCAAATTTCTGTTGTTTAAGCCATCCAATCTGTGGTATTTTGTTGTGACAACCCAAGCAACTAAGATGCACTATGAAATAGCCTAAAGGCCTCAAAATCTCCAATCATATTTGTCATTTTTCTATCAGTCAGTATGTGTAAATTCTGGTCAGCACTACTTAATTATAACTAAAAACTGTTCAAACAAACTGTAAAATAATAAATAATGTTTAAAAGTTTTTTTCTGCCATCAGAAATGACAATAACAAATAAAATCTAATCAATTGAAGTATTTTTTCCTTCCTCATTTTGCTAATCAAGTGTCATTCTTTGTACTGCCTACTTATTGGCAAATGGTAGCCACAGTGCAACTTCAATCAGTTTTTTCCATCCTGGATAAAAATATATGCTTAGGACTGTGCTATCTATACTGCAGAAATTATATTAAATCCTCATAAAAGACATAAAAAGAAGATATTGATATAAAGACATTAATACCCACATTTTATAAGTGGACTTTGTTGCTTTTTGTTTGACTAGCATTTATGTTCTTTTCATAATAACATTCTGATTTTTATTTGAGAAATTTGTTTCTAACAGTCATTTTTGGTAGAACTTTAATTATGGGTCTTAACCAGCCCTAGCCCCATGCTAAAAAGACTCCATTTGACCCAAATGAAACCATTTTTTCCATGGAATTTGGTTCTTGAATTTAAAACAGTTGGAATTCATCTATACAAGGTGCAACATCCTCACCAGACTGATGATGTATATAAAACTATTCTTGATGCTTCCCAGGCCTCTAGAGCTACCTCTGTTATTGATCATTTCCCACCCTAGTTGTTCATTCTCTTGGTAATAGTGCAAACTCCCAATAGTCTTCTAATAAATTGTCTTTACTGAAGTGGTCATCAGTCAATTTCTAGCACATTAGAACTGATATCATGCATATTTTCACTTTAAGGTATAGCCGTGCCAATGCCCTAATCATTGCTCTAATTATTTCATGGCAGCAACATTTGTCTGATTGTTCTAATCTCTAGTCTAATCTGTCTTTGTAATTCAATTAATCACAAATTTTTCATTCTTCTTAAAGTTGCAGTGATTGCCACTGGGTTTAATAGAAATACGTAGTCTGGATAATTCAGATTTGTCATGTAAATTTGCCCTGGATCATAATTGCCAAAGCTCGGAAGCAACCAATATGTCCTTAAGCAGACGAATGGATAAGCAGTGGTACATCTAGACAATGGAATACTATTCAATGCTAAAAAGAAAGAAGCTATCAAGCCATGAAAAGACAAAGAGTACCTTAAACTATTACTAAGTAAAAGAAGTGCATCTGAAAAGGCTGCATACTGTATGATTCCAGCTATATGACATTCTGGAAAAACAAAGGTTAATGCAGTTATCACCAGAGTGGGTTAATTATAAAAGGGGGAGTTTGGCCCACTTTTACTCTCGTTTTCTTGCTCTTTCTTTGTCCTTCCTTCATGAGATGTAGCAAGATGATCCTCCCCACGTGATGGTCCCTCAATCTTGGACTTCCCAGGTTCTATAACTGTGACAAATTAATTTCTGCTCATTATAAATTACCCAGTCTGTGATATTTGTGTTATAGCAGCACAAAATGAACTAAGACAATGCATTAATGTAGATTTATCAATTGTCAAAAATGTCCCAAAGTTGTGGGGGACATTGATAGACCATGTATGTATAGAGGCAGGAAGTATGTGGGAAATCTCTGCACCTTCCTCTTTATTTTGCTGTGCACCTCATATTGCTCTAAAAAAAAAAAAAAGCCATTTAAAAGAACCCAGTAAAAGTGACCTAGTGATATTAGAAGAATAACAGCTTACCAACACTGTGAGATATCCAAAGAAAAAACAAGATTAATTGGAAAATTACATGTGATAAGACACTTCAGACAATGGGTGCTTTGAAATTGGTCAAAAGAACATTTACCATGAGCTAATATAATCTAGGAAGGATTCTTCGAGGAGAGGAAATTTTCTATTGAACGAAGGTAGCATATATTTAATAAAACAAATTCCATGAGAAAGGAAGAACATGTGGAGGTAGCCGAGCACAAAATGTGTTTGAATATATAAGAACTGAATTTGTGGGTGGGAAATAAATACACGGGTGGGAAATAAAATTGATGCAAATAGATGGGCTTAGGCAAAACTGAGGGGCAATTCCATTCACTCACTCATTTATCAAACACGTATGTATTGAACACCAATTCTATGTTAGAAACTGGTCTAAGTACTAGGAATACAATGGTGAACCACAATAGCAACAAAAATATCTTGACTTGATGAAGTTTGTATGACTATCACAGGACTGATATAAGACAGTAATTGTCTGATACTATTGATTATCCTGCGTGGGGTGCATAAGACATTTCTCTTCTTAGTTCTATCGTTTGTCAGTTGTGCACAAGCAGTCAGAGATCACGGCATATATATTTTTTACACAAGAACATTCATTCAACATGTTGAAAATTCAACACTCTTCATCACCATGTACATGGAAAAATATAATATTGGTTGACTATATTCCTTACATTGTTCTAGGTTGTTTTAGTATTAGTATTTTACTGCTATTTATTATTAATATTATATAGATTTAGCCAGGCAGGAAAATAAATAAGAACATAGTTTTTGCATTTACTTAAAAACAAAGAATTGCAATGCTTGATTAGGGTGGCACCAACAAAGCAGAATAAAAGGTAACTGGCTCATACTCCCCCACAAAAACAAGAGTTCTGTACCCATCCACAGTCAAAAGTCTCTCCACAAGAGCTTTAGGATTCAGGTAGGAGTTTGAGAAACCCTGGTGGAGGCTGGGAAGGTTATTTGGAGAATGTAGACCAACACCTAGTTGGCTGATATGCCCCATCCAGCTTGCTTTGGGGTTCAAACCCAGAAAGGGCATAGTCCCCTAAAAGACCAAGCACAAGAAAAGTTTGTTTTTTGAAAAGGTAAACAAAATCAACAAACCTTTAGCTATACTAAGAAAAAAAGAGAGAAGGTCCAAATAAATAAAATCAGAGAAAAACAAAGAAAACATTACAACTGACACCACTGAAATACAAAGGTTTATTAGAGACTATTATGAACAACTGTATGCCAATGAATCGGAAGACCTAGAACAAATGGATACATTCATGGAACATAAAATCTACCAAGACTGAATCATGAAGAAATAGATAATCTGAACAGATAAAAAATGAGTAATAAGATCAAAGCAGCAATAAAATAGCTACTGCCAAAGACAAACCTAGGACCTGGAGGATTCACTACTGAATTCTATCAAACATTTAAAGGAACCCAATACCAATGTTACTCCAATTATTTTAAAACAATTGAAGAGGAGGGAATACTTCCAAACTGATTCTACAGAGTTGAAGACAACTCTGTCAAAATAACTCAGTCAGTCAAAAAATAAAGAACAGAGAATTAAGAGGAATAAACAAAGCCTACAAGAAATATGGGATTATGAAAAACAGCCAAATATAAGAATCATAGGAATCCCTGAAGGTGAAGAAGAAAATATGCAAGGGCTGGAAAACCTATTTGAGGGAATCATTGAGGAAAACTTCCATTGTCTTGCTAGAGATTTAGACATAAAGGTACAAGAAGCTCAATGAACACTCAGGAGATTTATTGCAAAGAGGCAATCACCAAGACACATGGTCATCAGACTGGCTAAAGGCAACACAAAGGAGGAACTCCTGCCAACCCTGAGGCAAACACATAAAGTAACTTACAAAGGAAAACACATCAGGCTAACTGCAGACTTCTCAGCAGAAGCCTTACAAGCCAGGAGGGATTGGGGCCCCATCTTTAGTCTTCTTAAACAGAACAGCTGCCAACCTAGAATTTTGTATCCTGCAAAACTAAGTTTCATATATGTAGGAAAAATAAAGACTTTTCCAGACAAGCAATCACTGAGGGAATTTGTCAAGACTGGACCTGCCCTGCAGGAAATACTCAGAACTGCATTACACATGGATCAGCACAATAGACACCCACCAGTGTAAAACCACCCAAAAGCTAAAGCTCAGAGCGCATATAAAACCATAGCACAAGATATAAAACAAAGCAATAAGATACTATGCAACAGGATGAACAGAACATCTCACATATCAATTCTATCAATCAACATGAATGATCTGAATGCCCCATACAAGTGAAATAGGCTGGCCGAATGGATGAAAAATACAGGCCAAGTATCTGTTGTCTCCATGAAACACATCTAACCCACAAGGACTCATACGGACTCAAGGTGAAGAGGTGGAAAAAAATATTCCATGAAAATGGACACCAAAAGAAAGCAGGTATATCCATTCTCATATCAGATAAAATTGGCCTTAAATTGACAATAGCAAAGAAAGACAAAGATGGCCATTTTATAATGGCAAAGGGTGCAATTCAACAAGAGGATGTAACAATCCTAAGTATGTATGCAGCTAACACAGGAGTGCCCACATTCATAAAGCAAACCCTGCTAGATCTAAGCAACTAGATAAACAGCAGCATAGTAATTGCAGGGCACTTTAATGCCCCACTGACAGAACTGGACAGATCACTGAAGCAGAAAAAAATAAACACTGGACTTAAATGGGACTCTAGGACAAATGGGCCTAATGGACATCTACAGAATATTTTACCCCCAAACTACTGAATATACATTCTTCTCATTAGCACATGGAACATTCTCCAAGATTGATTGTATCTTATACAACAAAACATGTCTCAACAAATTAAAAAAAAAAAAGTAGAAATCAAGCCATGTATCTTCTCAGACCACAGTGGAATAAAACTAGAAATCAATTCCAAGAAAAACACTCAACTCTACTCAAAGTCATGGAAATTAAAAAACTCACTCCTGAATGATTACTGGGTCGAAAATGAAATTAAGATGGAACTCAAAAGATTCCTCAATCTGAATGACAAAGGGGATACAAGCTATCAAAATCTATGGGATTAAACAAAAACATTCCTAAGGGGAAAATTCATAGTCTTAAATGCCTACATCAAAAACACAGAAAGATCACAAATTAATACTCTTATAACACGTCTCAAGGAACTAGAAAAGGAAGAGCAAACCAAACCCAAAGCCAGCAGAAGAAAAGAAATACCTAAGGTCAGTGCAGAACAAAATGATATGGAAAACAAACAAACAAAATACAAAGGATCAATGAAACAAAAAGTTCGTTATTTGAAAAGATAAACAAAATTGATTAACCTGGAATAAAAGAGAAAGGACCCAAATAAGCTCAGTCAGAAATGATAAAGGAGATATTACAACTGATACCGCAGAAATACAAATGATCATCTGTGAATACTGTGAAAATCTCTATGTGTATAAACTCAAAAATATAGAGGAAAGACAAATTCCTGCAAACACACAACCTCCCAAGACTCAGTCAGGAAGAAATAGAACTCCTCAAAAGACCAATAACAAGCAATGAGATTAAAGTGATAATAAAACATCTTCCAACAAAAAAAGCCGCAGACCAAATGGATTCACAGCCAAATTTTACCAGACCTGTGAAGAACAGCTGGTACCCATACTGCAGAAATTATTCCATAGCATTGAGAAGGGGGGAATCCTCCCCATCTCATTCCACAAAGCCAGTATCACCTTGAAATAAAAGCCAGGAAAGGGCACAAGATAAAAAGAAAACTACAGACCAATATCCCTTATGAATATACATGCAAAAATCCTCAATAAAATACTAGCCAACCGAATTCAACAGCATATCAAAAAAATATTCCACCATGACCAAGTGGGCTTCATTCCAGGGATGCAAGGATGGTTCAACATATGTAAGCCAATAAATGTGATTTGCCACATAAACAAAGCTAAAACAAAGACCACGATCATCTCAATAGATGCAGAAAAAGCATTTGACAAAATGCAGCACCCTTTGATCACAAAAGCCCTCAACAAATTGGGCATATAAGGAACATATCTCAAGATTATAAAATTCATATATGACAAACCCATATACATCATAAAAAATTAATTTTTTTCTTCATTCTGTCTCAATCTATACTTCAATCATGCTATATTCTTAAAGTATTTGCCCCCCAAATTCTTAACTTTTCCACATTCCTACTATTTTTGCAAGGCAAACATAGGCAATGTAAGAATGTCTATTTTTGATTTAAAACTCAAAAATTAGTTTTTTAAATTGATCTCCACTAAAATATATTTTTATATAGGATGACTCCAGTTATCTCTTTCTGAAACAACAACAGTTCAAAGATTTCAAACTATTTTAAAACCTAAAAGCAAAAGGAAAATGTCCTCTATAAAATTACATAGGAAGTATTTTGTTTGTTCAATTGTTTGTTTACTTTTTGATTTATTTTCATTGTTTCCAAAGTTTGAATACCCAAAAAGCAAATAAATAAATAAACAAATGTAGAAAGAATATTGATTCTGACAAAATATACCATCTAAATGTAGCAGCCAAACCTCATCCTTTTTTTTTTAATTTCAGGATATTTCGGACGTACAAATGTTTAGGTTACATATATAGCCTTTGCCCCACCTGAGTCAGAGCTTCAAGAATGTCCATCCCCCAGACGGCGCACACCATACCCATTAGGTGGGAATATACCCATCTCCTCTTCCCACCTCCCACCTGCCTGACACCTAATGAATGTTACCACTAAATGTGCACTTAAGTGTTGATCAGTTAATAGCAATTTGATTGTGAGTACACACGGTGCTTGTTTATCCATTCTTCGGATACTTCACTTAGTAGAATGGGCTCCAGCTCTATTCAGGATAATACAAGAGGTGCTATATCACCATTGTCTTTTGTGGCTGAGTAGAACTCCATGCTATTCATAATACCACATTTTATTAATCCACTCATATATTGATGGGCACTTGGGTTGTTTCCACATCTCTGCAATTGTGAATTGCGCTGCTATAAACATTGTAGTGCAGATGTCTTTTTTATAGAATGTCTTTTTTTCCTTTGGGTAGATACCCAGTAATGGGATTGCTGGATCAAATGGTAGTTCTACTTTTTTAGCTTTTTGAGGCATCTCCATATTACTTTCCACAGAGGCTGCAGTAATTTGCAGTCCCACCAGCAGTGTGTGAGTGTTCCTATCTCTCCGTATCCATGCCAACATTTATTGTTTTGGGACTTTTTGATAAAAGCCAGTCTCACTAGAGTTAAGTGATATCTCATTGTGGTTTTGATTTGCATTTCTCTGATGATCACAGTTGTTGAGCATTTTTTCATATGTTTGTTGGCCATTAGTCTATCTTTTGAAAAGTTTCTGTTCATGTCCTTTGCCCACTCTTTAATGGGGTTGTTTGATTTTTTTCTTACTGATTTTCCTGAGTTCTACACAGATTCTAGTTATCAGCCCTTTACAGATGTGTAGCATGCAAATATTTTCTCCCATTCTGTAGGTTGTCTGTTTGCTCTCATGATAGTTTCCTTGGCTGTGCAGAAGCTTTTTAATGTGATCAGGTCCCATGTATTTATTTTTGTTGATGCTGTGATTGCTTTGCGGTTCTTCTTCATAAATTCTTTGCCTAGGCCAATGCTTTTAAAGATTTTCCAACATTCTCTTGTAGAATTCTTATTGTTTTATGCCTTAGGTTCCTACGTTGCTAAGAAACCATGGGGAAAGACACAAATTATTTTCCACATCACATCTATCAGATGGCAAGTATTAGCTGAGAAAGTTGATTTATTATCTTTCTCTACTTTTTTTTTATTTTTTCCAAACAGAAGATGGTATAGTTTTTACTACAAGCATTCAGAAATTTATTAACTAATGAATTATGCTTATTATAACAATTAAAATAGGAAACGAACCTATTGGAAGGAAACATATTAGCATACTGGACTCTTTATCATACCAATATACAATGGAATCTTACAAAAAGGTAAAATCTGGCCTGGCACAGTGGCTTATGCCTGTAATTCCATTACTTTGGGAGGCTGATGTGGGTGCACCATAGAGCGTCAAGAGTTTGAGAACAGCCTGAGCAAGAGTAAGACTCCTTCTCTACGAAAAATAGAAAAATTAGCTGGGCATGGCAGCACGTGCCTGCAGTCTCAGCTACTCAGGAGGCTGAGGCAAGAGGATCCCTTGAGCCCAGGAGTTTGAGGTTGCAGTGAGCTATGATGATGCCACTGCACTCTAGTCAGGGCAATAGAGCAAGACTCTGACTGAAGAAAAAAAAAAGAACTATGGCTTGTTATTCTTCTTATTCTTAACCTAATGAGTTGAAAATAAGTCATTCTTTCTATCAAATAGAGACAGTTACTTCTCTTTCTCTAGGAAAATAAACTTCAAAATTGAATATTTCAAAAAATAGCAAATAAATTCCCTTGGTGTCAAAACAATGAATTACCAAGGCTTTGTTTGAATAAAACTGAATTACTATCCTTTTTTTAAAGAGTAGTGAATTATACATTGAATATTAAAAAGTAAGATTTTATTATTATATTTAAAGTTTGTTTTCTACTTTTATGGTTGTTTTCAATTTATTTTATAGCGATTACATTCTTGTTACAGAAAACATTACTTTCAAAAATTGCACTATTGGGATGGCTATGCTCCACTATCTGATAAAAATTAGATCGTTCATGGCAATTCTCTGTTGATATCCTCTCCAACTGCAACTGTATATTTATGCTAAGTATACTCAGAGAAAATTGGCATGTGATTGGCAATGCTTACTCAAATATAATTTTAGAATACTGCATCTAAGAAAGACTACACAACTCAATAAATTCTTAGAGTAGTTAGTGGCTACAATACCGGGCATAGTTCTGAGGACTCTTCACCTTACACAGAATAAAACATAAAGTCTTCCAAGTGACTTGTGAGGTCCTATAACTCATTTTCTGCTTTGATATCTGTATCTTAATATGACAAACATGCTACTACCTCTCAGTTTTCATATCTTCAGTTCTCTCTCTCTCTCCCTTCCCCATGGTCACATGACTTCCTCCCTATTTGTCTTTATTGCAATTATCACTAACATCATATTATACTGATTTATTAATTTATTAATATTGTTTTTTTAGATACCATTTTTGTACAGTGGAATGAAAACTCCATGGCTACAGGGACTTTGTGTTGTTCACAGCTAAACTTCCAGTGCTTACAACCAGTAACTATTTATTTTTTATGAATAAATTCCTAACTTTAAGATATGGATACTAGGATTCAAGGAGTTATATATACTGGCCTAGGATTTCCTATTCAGTCATTGGCAGCGTAGAGATTGAGCCTAGGTCCTCTGAAATCAAGAGAAACTTAACCTTTTCCCCCACAACTGCCTTTATTTCACAGATTTAAGAAAATATATGCGCTGGCATTTATCATTTTATAGGTTTGTTTTCCAAAAGACTTTCTAATTCTCATTCTAGAAAATATATATATATATATATATACATATATATATATATACACACTCACACTAGATTTCTAAAATATGTTTTGTAACCTTAATTCCCAGAACTATAAATTGACTACACAAGCACATTTCAATTAGTATATAAATATTTCATTAAGATGAGGCTCTTCCACATTAAGTCAATAACTACTTCAATAAACTTCTGCTACAATGGAATTTTCATATTATATCTAGAAAGTAAGAAATGTGTGTGAGCAACACTGAGACTAAAATTAGCAGTTCCTGTTCATACTGTAACACAGTATTTTTAAACTCTTTAGTTGATACCTTTAAAATGTTTTTACTGGATCAAATGGTAATTCTACTTGTATCTCTTTAAGGTATCTCCATATGGCTTTCCACAGAGGTTGCACTAGTTTGCAGTCCCACCAGCAGTGTATGAGTGTTCCTATCTCTCCGCATCCACGCCAACATTTATTGTTTTGGGACTTTTTGATAAAGACCAGTCTCACTGGAGAGAAATGATGGGCATCTACCCCAAAGAACAAAAATCGCTCTATGAAAAAAAAAAAGACACCTGCACCCGAATGTTTATAGCAGCACAATTCACAATTGCAAAGGTGTGGAAACAGCCCAAGTGTCCATCAATACATGAGTGGATTAGTAAAATGTGGTATATGTATACCATGGAGTACTATTCAGCTTTAAGAAACAATGGTGATATAGCACCTCTTGTATACTCCTGGA
>RJWJ010029843.1:0-20262 GCA_004363605.1 Indri indri | reverse complement strand
CCTAAAATTTTCACCTGGAATTTCTGGGGAGAAAAATGCCATGTATTTTTAGACTTCCTGTTATCTCAGGGAGAAGAGTTTTCTTTTCCAGAATGGATTTATTAAGGACACATGGGTCCTGGGGTCATTCTACTTGGAGTGTAATTACCATGTTCTGAAGCAGTTTGAGATCTTAATGACTTGACTCCTTCAGATCCACTGGTGTCAAATTTAAAACTGACCACACAAAATGTTGGGGGCAAAATGTAGTCCAGTAAACAAACTTATTAATAGAAATGAAATCCCACAGGGAACACGGACACTTACAAGTCAGTGGGATATTAAATTCCTGTGATAAGTTAACATGGATTAAGCAAAACTTTTTATAGTGCAAGTTCTTAGTATCAAATTTTGAAGCACAGCAACATCTAATAATATAATTATTTATGTTAACCATTTCTAATAGGTGGCAAATAATTCTAAAGGGATATGTTGAAGGAAAACATTGATTCACTCAATAAGTAATTATTGGACACACTCTGTTCCTGATTTGGGAATAAGGCCAAACATGCCTTTCTGGAGTCCACTTTTTTCCTGGTGAGGTAGACTTAAATTATGATGTGGTGAGTTACAATAACATTAAGTGCCATAAAAGAGATATTTGTAGATCTGACATCTGGAATAGCTTAGATTTTGTGAACATTAATAATCACAGAAAATGATCATCAAATTTGGAACTATTTTTAGATACATTTAAAGATTTTTTGGAATTTCTTCATTGTACAAAGGGTATGTGGAGGCTTTAAATACATTCTCTAAGATCACTTCTTAGATACCGATTGTTAGAACTTTTATGCTCTTGCTTAGGTCCCCCACCCAACATTCCCAGATAGGATGAACGACAGGATTAATATCCATGCGTGTGATGGTGGGTGAGAAGGCTGCGTGGGGCATTGCTCAGAGTCCTCCATTCCATCCCTTGGCGTGGTGCTAGAGGTTGGTGGTTTCAGGTACCAACACTAGAGTGAGATTGTTGAGTTAAAGTCCAAGCTCTGACACTTGGCATTTGTGTGGTTTTGGGAAAGTTACTTAACTTTTTCCTAAATCCAGTTTCCTCAGCTGTGAATAGGGATAGTAATAATATATCACTTCTCCATTTTTAAAAACATTCTAAATGAAATGATGCAGGTAAAGCACTTAATGAAAAGTCCTGCATAGATTTTTGAATATTTCGTGGTTACTTCAGTTATTATCACTATTAGGTTATTTGCTCATTCATAACTTTTCCTACTTGGGGCAGGCTTGTTGGCTTTTTATTCTTGTTTCTCAGGCTGAATGCAGGCAGATCTCTGATTTCACACCTAACGCATTCGTCTTCTAGACTTGTATGTACAGTAACCAAGTTGGGCTTTTATTCTCACGGAGGTCAAAAAACATGAAAATCTATCTATAGTATGAAAACCTGAATTTGGTATAAGAAGGGTGCTTTAAGTGTATCAGTGATGAACAGATAAAAGTGTAAATTGTTTAAAAGGCAAATATAAGAAGTCAAGAATGATCTTTTTTTGAATGAACATCTGCATAGTAGAGTGGTATGCTTGTGAGACCAGCTAAGTAACCGTTACTGCTGAGCCCACTGGAATTTTTCTAGTAATTCTGGGAAATCTACATCTTTTTTTTTTTTTTTTTTGAGACAGAGTCTCACTCTCTTGCCTGGGGCAAGTGCCATGGCGTCAGCCTAGCTCACGACAACCTCAAACTCCTGGGCTCAAGCAATCCTACTGCCTCAGCCTCCCGAGCAGCTGGGACTACAGGCATGCACCACCATGCCCAGCTAATTTTTTCTATATATATTTTTAGCTGTCCAATTAATTTCTTTCTATTTTTGGTAGAGACGGGGTCTCGCTCTTGCTCAGGCTGGTCTTGAACTCCTGAGCTCAGAACAATCCACCCGCCTCGGCCTCCCAGAGTGCTAGGATTACAGGCGTGAGCCACCACGCCCTGCCGGAAATCTACATCTTTGTGCTTTTATTTTTTATGCTGGGCAGTGTGACAGAGATGGCTAGTTGTCCCAATATTAATTTCTTTCTTCTTTTTTTGTTAGAGAACCCTGATTTTCAGTTGGCTATATGGCTACTCAGATAAAGACTACATTTCCCAGGCTCCCTTGCAGCTAGATGTGGTCACATGACTATGTTCTGAAGGTTTGTGAAAGAACGGACGTGTCCTTGAAAGAAGAGATGAGTTCTTCTTCCTTTCCCCATTCTACCAGCTGGGAGGCAGACACTGTGGTGAACTACACAGACCATACAGATGGGAGTAACACACTAAGAAAGGTAGACATTACAACTTGGGTTTGTAACACTACAGAGCGGCCACGTTGTATGAGAGAGAAATAAACTTTTATTTTGTTTAAGTTATGGTTACTTGGTCTCCATTACTGCCATTGTGTCTATATCCTAAATAATACATGCAGGAATGAGGTTGAAAGCAGAAGTGGCCCCACCACCCAAATCCTCTTCCTTGTGGCTCGAGTCCTGAAAAATGCTGGTGTGTGTGTGTGAGTGTGTGTGTGGTGTATTGCTTTTCTCTGTGTGTAAGAATTCATTCGTTTAATAATAGAGTATTATATCCGGGCATCTTACCCCCTCCCCCGACACACACATCATAATTCCTGCCTTTAATGAACATATGGTTTAGAATCTAGAAATCTAGAGTATGAGAAGCACTATATGGCCAAATGAACAAGACAACGGACATCAGAAAGCTTCGGAAAGTGTATTGGCCACCATTTTTATTCTGAATCCATGAGTAACCCATGGAAGTAGAAAGATAGTCTCCAGAAAGACAAGAGATGGGAGTTGACTTCATTTGGTTTTCTCCACTGCATACAGAACACCATACACCCAGGCTATCGTGGCAGGGTTCAGGGATCTCCTTCGGTTCTGTGTCAGGTTGCCCCCTCCATTGTCTTCCGGCTCTGTGTCAGCACCCCTCCCCCACCCTATGCAAGTGAAGCCCACATTCCGGCGGCCTCTGTTATCTTGCAATCCTGGCCCTCCCTCAACCCTTGGGTGAGGCAGGCAGCCAACATCACTGCCCCAGTTTTACAGGCAGAGCAACCGAGTCATTTTTCTATTGTTACTGGACCAAAGTTACCCAGTGAGTCATCCTAAAGTCCTAGAACCGGATCCTAATTCTTGTTCCTGGCATCATTCATGGTGCTGAATTGGTGGAAGGTTCAAGAGGATGCTGGCCATTGAACAGCTCAGAGAGGAGCTCATTTGTGTGTGACTCAGCCAAAAATAAGGATTAACTCTCTCTTGACACCTGCAGGCTCTAAAAAGAAAGGAGAAAATTGTGTATCTTGAAATCGTCATCCCATCACACCAGGATTCTGAGCCCCTCTGAAAATATTCTGCAAATTCCCCCATTCTGGCTTCCTCAGTACTAGGTTTTTAAATTTTAAAAAATATCTAATTTGCAATTGAGGCAATCAATTGTCTTCATTTTACAACAGAGTCATTTATGTGCATTTGGATCTGAGAGAAAACTAAATTTATTTCCTTCTTTTCACAAGAGAATCTTTAAAGTATCTGGCAGAGGAAAAAAAATGAGCTTGTTCATATAATAAAATTAGAAACACAAGGCATTTCAAACACAAGCTGTTCATATTTAGTAGGATGATGCTTTTTATGTAGCATTTTCTGCATAGCTTAGAATTTCCTAAATTTTTTCCTTTCCTTGTGTTTTTCTTTGTGTCACATGTCTTCCTATTTATTAATCCTCTCACCAACCTTTTTAGCTGAGGAGAGAGGCACAAGATGTATCCTGGATTTAAAAGTAGCTACAGCATCGATTCGAAGGCAAGTTACAGCTTTTGTGCATTACACTTGGTGATTTTATCCTTTGTTTCATAGCTGTAGGAGAAGGGAAAGTTTTAGAAAAAAGAAATAGGAGTTTTTATAGGGAATGCAGGAATATTAAGATTGTCTTTCTTAAAATTATCACTTATACCAACTCTTCAGTCTCTACCTGGGACCCCATGAGTCAAAGTCCTTAAAGATGGATCTTGGGAAGTTGCATTTTAACAAACTTCCCTGGAAGTTCTTATTTCCACTAAAACTTGAGAGACTCTGGGCTGAAGGGTCCATAGTCTTCAGGGACTCTATGAAGCCCCTGAATGTGTATATAAACTGTGATATGTGTATTTTTCTAAGGGAAATTCTCAAAAGGGTTTGTGACCCCAGAAAAGGTTAGGGCCCATACATAATGGCCAATAAATGTAAGAAAAAAAGTCCAACCTCACTTAGTGAACAGGAAAATGGAAGTTAAAACAAGATTATCACTTTGCATCCACAAATTTTTGAAAAATCAATAGTGGTTGACAAAAATATGGAAAAATAGGAAATCTTATATATTGCTGATGATACAGACATTTTGGGGAGCAATTTGGCAATAGCTAGCAAAACCTAAAATACATTCTCTACAACTTAAAATACCAACTCTTGAACACATGAGCATGACATGTTTGAAGATATTATCTGGGGGTATTGTTTATAATCACAAAAGACTGGAAACAACCTAAATATCCACCGTAGGGGCTGAGAGGGGGTGATCCCTTTCTTCCCCATCATAAGGGTCACAGCTGACACCCTGTGACAAAAACATTTTATAAGAGAAAAGCATAACAAATTTATTTGATCACAGTTTTACGAGACACAAAGTCTTTAGAATGAAGACTCAAATGTACAGGGAAAACTGCCCATTTTTATGCTTAGGTTTGATGAAGAGTGGACATCCATGTAGAACTGTCATTGGACCAAAAAAAGGTATACTGTACTAGGAAGGGACTGAGTGGGGAAACTGAGCAAGGCCTGCCTGTTCAGATTCTTTTTCTTTTTTTTTTGAGACAGAGTCTTACTCTATTGCCTAGGCTAGAGTGCCATGGCATCAGCCTAGCTCACAGCAACTTCAAACTCCTGGGCTTAAGCAATCCTTCTGCCTCAGCCTCCTGAGTAGCTGGGACTACAGGCATGTGCCACCATGCCAGGCTAATTTTTTCTATGTATGTTTAGTTGTCCAGCTAATTTCTCTCTACTTTTTAGTAGAGATGGGGGTCTCACTCTTGCTCAGGCTGGTCTCGAACTCCTGAACTCAAGTGATCCTCCTGCCTCAGCCTCCCAGAGTGCTAGATTACAGGGGTGAGCCACCACGCCCAGCCTGTTCAGATTCTTCTTGGCCTCTCTCTGCAGCATTTCTTTCTCCCAAGTAGGGTAGGACTCCTCTGGGATTAGGGTCTTAATTTCTTTATGGCCAGTTGTTACACAGAAAGGTAGGGGGAAGTTAGAGTTATGGTTTCAGTTTTATGGCTGGCTTTGGGAGAGAGGATTCTGTTTCCATGACCCGCCTTGAGGAAGAGGAATTCTAGTTTCTATGCCTAGCCTTGAGGAAGAATGAGGGGCCAGAGACAGGAGGGCAGGAGAAGGCTGCTACTGAGGCTGCTACTGAGATCTGCGCTTCGGGGTTTCATTTTCTGACCCCCAGTACCACCCGTAGGGAAATGAATAAATAAAATGTAGTATGAGCAATGATAGATTACTATAAAGTACTTATGAGGAATGACCTAAATCTATATATTAATAATATTGAAAATATTAATAATAATATTTATATGGTGCTTATTGGCAACAACAAAGCTAGATATCAAAGCACAATATTAGTGAAAAAAGCACATAATAAAATGATACAACATTATGATACTACTTATGATTAAAAGAACAAAATAATATTTACGTGGGTTACTGATAAGTGTGGTAAAAGTAGAAAACATGGATTTCACAGACATACACAAAATTCTAAGGCTAGTTTAGGGTAGTACTAGGGAGGATTTATAAGAATGAGGGCCTTTGAGTCTGCTTCAGCTGTATCAGATATCTGTTACCTGCAAAAGATCTGTAATTAATCAACAGTTATATGTGTTGTACTCACAAAGCCAATTGGCCAGAGAAGACGGTATGAAGTGTGAGTGCTCAGTGGCAGGGCAGGGAAGACAGACGGAAGGGAACAGGGACGGAGGGACTGCACGCAGCTGTGGGGGAGGTTCAGGCGGAAAGGTTTTGTGTAGTGCCAGGAAGATTTAACACAGAGGGCAGAATCACAGGAGTTGTATTGTCTGGGCGCTCCTAAAGACGCAACCTCCAGAGAAAGAATGTCACCTTGGGGGGCCACAAATGGAGAATCAGAGACACACACAAACACACACACACATGAAAGACCAGGCCAATGTCCAGAAAGAGAGACTCTCTCTTCAGCTTCCTGTGACTGCAAGATTTCAATCCATCCTTTCCTGGGAGGAATTGGGAAGACATTGGCATTCTCTCTTAGGATATCTGGAAGTCTCATTTGGTTAAAGAACATGTGATAAGTTATTTAGTTATGCATTGTAGAGGAAGTGACTAACTGAACGGCTCTTAATTCTGACAAGCAAAGAGGAATTATATAGTGAAGTGCAAATTACCAAACCTTTGGAAGAAGGCCATGATGTCTTCAAAGAATTCACGATATCCAGGGAGTACAGGGCTCCGTGTTGTTAGGCATTTGCCCTAAAATTCAGGTTGGGAAAACTGTGAAAACTCAAAATATGCAATTTTGACTTAACAAAAGAAAATGTCTCTCCCCCCGCCCCATCCCTCACACAGAGAAAAAATAAAAGAGGTAGGGAAAAAATAGCATGGCTACTCCAGGAATTCTCTTTGCAGCCGGATTTCAAATTTAGAGCTTTCTCTCCTATTTCTCTGTCCTCTTTGCCTACAGGATTAAATGTGACCTACATGGATCTCCGCATTTGGTCCCGGCACCCTTCCAGGCCACACTACACCCCACCACCCAGACTCCTCATCCTTCATTTCCGCTATGCCAACCTTTGCACATGCTTCTTCCTTTGTTTGGAATGACCTCTCTGACCCTGCTTTGCCTGGAAAAGCCCAGTTGTCCTTCAAGAACCAGCTCAAAGGTCCCCTGTTCAGGCTCCCCTGAAAGAGGAGCAGCACGTCATCTATACGCCTGGTTATTCACCACGCAAATGCTGATCGAGGCCTATTAATGCCCTTCAGCCAAAGACCACTAGCACCATTCCAATATAATCAAAGAAGCTGGAGAGCTCAGTAAGCAAGAGAGAAGGGAGAACATACAGTATGGAGACACTGTGTCAATGACGGTCCTAGAAAGAAACTGTGATAGGATTTGGGCTTTGGTTGGATGATTTGGGGAGGGTCTAAGGAATCAAAGATTTGCTCTAGATTGGATACCATCAGAAATTTGGGCAATTTTATGATTATTTTGCGGGTGAGACGGTGACCTTGTTTTTGTTTGTGCATGGAAAGAATCATACAGTGACCTTGTTTTATTTCATTTTATCATGGTTCAGAATAAGGTTGTCTGAGGTTGGTATTCTGTGAAATTGTTTATATCCAACAGGGGAACAAAATGGCCTGGCTGTGAGTGTCAGACCAGCTAGGAGTAACATTGTGGTCTAGCTGTGATTATTTCTGGATGTCTGGATGTCAGGGGCTGCTTTTTCCTTTCTCTGAACCTGTAATGCAGACCAGTCATTGGACTGTGACATTATTCATACATCTTTTACATCATTTAGCATGTTGTATTATGTAGTAATGTTAGGTCTTAAGATCCATTCCAACCCTCTTTCACTGTGGGGCAGCCAGGGGACATGGGTGGGGCTGACCCCCATTCCGGGATGGGCTCTGATTTGTCAAGAACATCCAGTGACTTGTTCAGGGATGGGCACTGCAGATCCAGCTCCATGGAAACAGACACTGAGATTTGCAGGCAGGAGGTTTAGTGGGAAGGGCTCTCAAGAACCGTGGAACGGAGAGAGGGAAGTCTGATGGGGCAGAGGGAGAAATTGACCTGTCATGTGATTGCAACAGAAGCCCCATCTGATTCCCCATTGGCAGCTCTGTGCTAGAATGATCCTTCAGAGATGTCTGAATTGAGGTGGGGCCAGACTTTCATACCCACCCACTGACCAGACATTAGAGGGAGTTTTCTACCAAGATGAGCAGTATCCTTGGGTCTGGCAGCTCACTTTAGCCAGAGCAATGCCTTGGGCGCCATCGTCAACTAACACTCCCAGCTGGGAGAATGAGGGTCTCAGTTCTGAAGGGAACAACCGGTTAACAGAGGCACTACAATGGGCAAATATGAATAAGCTATTAATATTTTCTCATCTTGCTGATAATCGTATCTTCTAGAAGATAGGTTTTTGGTACTAATTCTATCTGTCTTAGTCCATCTGGGCTGCTATAACAAAATGCCTTAGACTGGGTAATTTATAAACAATAGAAATTTATTGTTCACAGTTCCAGAGGCTGGGAAGTCCAAAATCAAGGTGCTAGCAGATTCAGTGCCTGATAAGGGCCCATTCCTCATACTGCACCTTCTTGTTGTGTCCTCACATGGTAGAAAGGGCAAGGGCACTGCCTTCAACCTCTTTAATAAGGGCACTAATATTATTCATAGGGTAGAGCTCTTATGACTTAATCACTTCCTCAAAGGCCCTACCTCTTAATACTATCACATTGGGTACTAAGTTCCAACATATGAATTTTAGAGGGACAATAACATTCAGATCACTGTCCAACAAGAAGCACTTAGTAGGTGAAAGGAAGTGTCTTGGGAGACAGTGGCTATTACTTATTTAAATTAAACATGTTTCCCAAGGCTAAGCCAGCTAGGAGTGATATTTCTTGTGTACAACAATTATTTCAGCAGAGCTCAGAATTTTTATTTTTTTTTAGTAGTAGAAAAGAAGGTTGCTCGATGCTAGCAAGAAAGTGTATAGTCCCAGTGGCTGGTTGCATCATCAAGACAAAACCAGCATACAGAGGATGGAAGAACTGAGAGAATTGTGGAGAAATTGAGAATGCTAATAGCAGGCTGTAGCTAGCCTGCATCAGGTGAGAGGTGGTTGTGCACATCTCTTCCCAATTCTGTCTTCAGTGACTTTATGTTGGTAGCTTGAACTAGGTCATGGTGGTGGAAGCATTTACACGATGGAAATTGGCAAACTGTATAAATCAAGATTTCTTTCTCCAGAGAGTCAGTTAGTTGTTATACACTTTCTAGCACATTTCTGATAGAAACCTAATCAAACCATGCCCGAAGGCTGATCTACCTCTGGACTTTTTAGTTATATGAGTTAATAAATTCTCCTTATTGTGTAAAGTATTTTAACTCCTAATTGCTGCAGATAATATAATTTATCTGTTTGTGTATGTTTTCTCCAATAAGCTATAAGCTTCTTAAAAGTTAGGGAACATATTTATCTTTGAATTTTCAGTGGCAGTACATATGATACCCAATATATATTGAATAAATGAAGCAGAACGGTCCTTGAACTGACAAGGATTGAGCAAACATTAATAAGAGGGAAATGGATAGTCAAAATGGGTGAAAGTGTAGGTGTCCGTATGGATGAGAAAAAGGAAACAGCACTTTTGCGCTTTTGAGCACCTCTTTCTCTCTCTCTCTCTCTCTCTCTCTCTCTCCCCGTCTCAGATACAGTGAATGTAGACTCTAGTGTTGGACAGTCTCTACTCAGCAGCTTAACAGCTGTGATCTTAGGCAAGTTGTCCCTAACATCCCTAAGCCTCAGTTTCCTCATCTGTAAAGTGGGCAGAATGATGCCATCCCCAGTGTGAAAGAGAAAGATGCATGAAGAGCACTGAACCCAGGGCCTGGTACAGAGAAGAGATGGCAGCCATTTTTTTTGCCGTTCTTGGAGCAGATGTTGCTTTGTTATTACATTTCCTGGTGTTGCAACTCCCTTCCTTTTATCGCCTTTGTTCTGGTTCATGAATTTGGTTGGGAAAAAACTGCATTTTTATCTTATCTAACCTCTCACTGAAATCTTGCTTTTGCTTCTGCTAAGAATGTAGGCACGAAACAGCAGTGGCCTTAGCCGTGCCTGCTACTCTGTTGCCATGTTAATCACAGATCTTTTCATATCACTTGATAGCGTGGCAGACATCTGGGAATGTTGTTTCTCCTAACACTCTGAAATGATGGTAGTTATTTGACCCTTCACCAGATATTATTATTTAAAGCGGGGTGGGGACCTTGCAGCCTTAAGGCCACATGTGGCCTTCTAGGTCTTTAAGTGTGGCCTTTTGACTGAATCCAAATTTTATAGAACAAATCCTTTTATTTTTATTAATACATTTTTGTTTGTCTTTTATATCTTTATTTTAGCCCATAAGGGCTAAACTGACAGCAGCTAAGCTCATGATTTATTCCTAACTTCCCACGCCTGGCTAGCGTCACTACCGCACAAGGCTGGCTGGTGAGAGTTTATGGGGGTCAAGTTCGCCAGTCTGTTATCAGCTTTTGACAATGGTGCAACGTACTGTATTTCTGTTTGAAGTGGAATTTGTGAATAGTTGCACAGCTCGGCAGTACTTTTTAATTCTGTCTGCTTAACAGCCCTTCATGTCAAAGAAGACCAAGAGAACATCGAAGGAAGAAAACAAATTTTTTAGTGAGGATTGAGAATTGCAATATTATCTTGTTTTGCTAAAGGTAACATGATTTGCTTGCTTTGTGATACTGCAATATCAACATCAAAGAAATTCAGTGATCATCAGCATTATGACACTTGTAAGGACCACAAATATTTTAAATTAGAGGGAGAGGCATGAAAGGTTGTATTGCAGAAATTAAAAGATGAAAAGCAAAAGCAAAGACAATTCTTTCAAGCAGCAATGAGACCTGGAAATAATGCCACTGAGGCAATGTATACAGTAGCTTATACACTCAGGGGAAAAGGGAAGCCATTCAATGATGCAGAAATTGTGAAAGAATGCATTGTCGAAGTTGTAGGATGCTTACACTCCTATAACATTTCAAAGTATAAATGACTACCATTTTAAGGAGAATCATAACTGATACGCAGCATGAATTAACCTTCAACTGAACAGAACAACTCCATGCAATATTTCAAAAGGAAAATACATATTATTCAATTGCTTTGAATGAATCAACTGACATACTGACTCAGTGCAGGTTTTATACTCATTGTGTCATAACAGAAGATTTTCTTTGCTAGGAAGAATTACTCGCTTTGGGCACTCTTGTGAACAGAACAGGGGAAATAGATATGAATATCTTCAACAACTTTCAAGATAAATGTTGTGAAGTTGGATTGAATTTGGCAAGTTCAGTGAGTGTTTGTACAGACAGTGCACCATGACAAAAAAACTTGATGGGTTTATTGTGCAGAGAAAAAAAGTATTAATAGATCCTGATATTCTCCTTTCTTTTCATTGTATTATCCATTAGCAAAATCTCTGTGCTAAAGCTACTATTTTAACTGATACTTTGCAACAAGTTATAGGTACTGTTAACTATATTTGTGCAAATGCAACATGGCATTGACAGTTTCCTAACATGCTAAAGTTGATTGATGAGGTATTCAGTGTGGATTTGCCATACGATTCTAAAGTGCATTGGCTATCGCAGGGACAGGTGTTAGTCAAAATTTGATCTCGGTGAGAACAGATAGTTAAATTGTATGAAGAAAAGAATCAGCAATGTGAATTATTGAAAGAAGATTTCTATAGGAATGCAGCATTTCTGTGCAATATCATGTCAAATCAAAACAACTTGAATATTTCTTTGCAAAGTAAAACTAAGTCTATATATTAGTATGATGTGTGGCAAAAAACCCAAGCATTTCGAAAAAAGCTGTTTTTTCTCAAAACTTTCTTCTTCAAAATGAAATTTCAGATGAACGTTTTCCCCAGTTAGCAAAGGGCATTGATGAGCAGGATGATACATGCGAATCATTTGAAGAATACTTAGTTATTATAGAACTATTAATTGGAGAATACAATGAAAGGTTCACTGACTTTGAGAATCATGACTTTACACTCAAATTAGCATTTCGGCTTCACCTAGTTGATATCACCAAGGCACTTAAAGAACTATAGATGGAATTGATTGAGCTCTCAGTAGATGACATTTTGAAGTCATTGTTTGAGGGTAAGAAAGATCCAATTGAAACACGGAAAAATGCAGTAGAATACCTATGCCTACGGCAACATGCCTGAAAAATACTTTCTTGCTTTTCAACCGCTTATTGCTATGAACCTACACTCTCCTGCCTGACCCAAATCAAGATGCCCTGAAGGTCACCAATGACTGAAACCCACCTAGAGGATCAACTGAAACCGTGCATCTCCATGCTGCAACCAAATATTCAAATGCTTTCCAACAAAAAGCAGACACAACAAAGTCATTAAAAGGTTAGTAAACTTTAAAATTAACGAATGGTTTTCATTTTTTGAAACTATTAAGTACATGGTAGTTAGATTTTTACAAAATAACGTACATTTTTAAGTAAGTATATCTAACTGAAGTTTCTTGAATGCTGCCTTTTTTGATTACAGCTAAATTCAATACGGCCTTCCAACATGAAAAATTTCCCTATTCCTGATTTAAAGCATTGTTAAAAGAGAAGAAATATTACTATATCATATTATGAAAATATTTGATAACTATAATGTTGTAATTGATTTCCTTTGTAGTTTTATGTATTTTATTTCATGCCTAATACCATTATTCTGAGAAGGAGTCTGGAGACTTTATCAGCCTGCCTAAGCCTCTGCCTGGGGCCATGTTGCTTCAGTGGCTGGTCAGCTGGTTGAGCAAAGAACAACAAAGGCTGTAGGGCCCCACTTGTGGGATCAGTTCACTTCACCTCAAACCCATTTGTTTGGCACAAAACAATGCCCCTTGGGCCATGGATTCTGTCTTGGCATCGCATTATGGGAGGGGCGGGGTCTTTTGGACATGGAACTTGATGGCTGCAAAGCACAGTAAATGCAGGAATTAATCATTTGTAACTGGGAGATTTCTCAGCAGTTCTTCACTGTGTTTCTCTGTCCGCCTGGCCCTCTTGGTCTATGTCCAGTAAGTTTCCCCGCTTCCTGTTCCCTTTTCTCTCTCTTCACCCCTGCTTATCTCCCTCCTTCTCTCTCTCTCTCCCTTTCCTTTTCTTTTGCTTTAATTCATTTCCCCCCATTTGTTTGGGGAGGAAGGTGCAGAAAATTCTGAATGCAGTCGCTGGGCACCTGGCGGACATTCTTCTCTCTGCCTGGCCTTGTGTTCTTGGCACCGCTATGTGCTGGCCCCTTTCTGTCATCACACAAACACACATACACACTCCCTCTCATTCTCTCCCTGACACACGCACCTCGGGAAGATTATATTTATAATACCTTGGGGCAGTTCCAAATGCCAGTATTAATTTAAGAGCACACTTGTGTCTCTTGCTTGGAACAGCCTGAATTTTCCACTGGCTTGGAGTTTCGATGTTTTTCCAGCTCAGAGAGGAGTGAGAGCCTCCAGGGGACCAGCCATGTGTAGGAGCGCTATCAACTTTCTGCTCTGAGGGCCGTGCTCACTGGACATTTGCTGAAGGACATACAGCCACGTTTGGCCCAAGCAGCTCATGTTGTGCCTTTTCAAATAAGACCTGGTAAAGGGAAAGGCATCTGGAGGGGAGGAACCAGTGTCCAGTGAGAATGGAGCCTACAGGGCTGACATAGGCTGTCAGAAATTGATCCATTTTCTGGGCCTAGAGGAGAAAGGGGGAGGGCATTGAAACCAGTTAATCACTGAAAAGATAACTTATAACTCCCACTCAATGTCTGGGAATTAATCTGAATTTACTTTCAATTGGGAGTGACAGCTGAAAGCTCTCATTTCTCAAGACTGGACTGAAGGCTGCCTTTATGCATTGGTAGACTTGGGCAGTTCCTCTCTTCTTCCTTGTATTTAGCTGTTGCATGAAATATTCTTAAAAGGGTTCAGGCCGGGCGCGGTGGCTCATGCCTGTAATCCTAGCACTCTGGGAGGCCGAGGCGGGAGGATCCCTCGAGGTCAGGAGTTTGAGACCAGCCTGAACAAGAGCGAGACCCCGTCTCTACTAAAAATAGAATGAAATTAGCTGGACAACTAAAAATATATAGAAAAAATTAGCTGGGCATGGTGGCACATGCTTGTAGTCCCAGCTGCTTGGGAGGCTGAGGCAGAAGGATTGCTTAAGCCCAGGAGTTTGAGGTTGCTGTGAGCTAGGCTGACGCCATGGTACTTTAGCCCGGGCAACAGAGTGAGACTCTGTCTCAAAAAAAAAATAAATAAATAAAAATAAAAAATAAAAAAAATAAAAATAAAAAAATAAAATAAAAAGGGTTCAAAGACAGCCATTCTACAATAGAGATATGGACTGAAATCCTCATTCCTGCGAAAGTTGACACACTGGCTTTAATTCACACTAAAGTGTATACGACTAACCTAAGATTCTTTCTTTTTCTTGCAAACAGTTTTGTTAAATAGAAAATATGAGGGAGGGCAGAGGAGAGAGGGGTCGGGGGAGAGGCTGACACTTGAGAGGGAATTGGGTGGAGGGACAAAGAAATGGTATGCCAGAGATTATATAACTTTACAGTGGTGCTCAGAGTTGACCCCAGTTTATTTCAAGAGGTAATTGCTCAGTTTACTTACGGATTTCTCCCCTCAAGTTTCCAGCACTCGGTTTCAACTAGACCTTATATTGGTTGGTTTTCTTAGCCTCTCATAAGAAAGCCTCGTTAGTGGGTAAAATGGGAAGGTGGCAAGAGAGAGGGGTTGTACTGAAATGGGTCAGAACCATTGCTGGAGGATGTTTCATTGCCTTCCACGTAATTTCATCAGCTGTCATTTCAGAGCAAAGTTAAAATGCTCTTCCCTTCGCAGTAAACAAAGCTTGGGAGAATTCTTTCTGACTGAGCACTTCCCAAGCCACCATTCTTTAAGTGGAATTTATTTGAAAAATTTGATGCCGATTTCTAGTCTGGGTACCATTTGGATCCTGCATGGGTCACTGAGCAAAAGGGCATAACATGTCACAGGTTGCATATATAAATATTACCTGATTTTAGCTTTTCAGTGAGCTCCCAGGTCAAAAGAGGGGTTACCGCCAATGGAAAAGTATCTCTTCCAATACAGGATGTGCCGTGCGCATTAGTGATATGTAACATATTCAGTAAACAATCTGGGCATGTATTCATGAACTTATCAGCACAGTCCTGTAAACTTTGCAATAACATTCACCTTTTACTCTGCCCAACTTTATAGCTTCCCGTGCAAGTAAAGAACACAGAAAAGAAGGGAATGTGTCACAGGGGCATCCTCTGTGAGGCTTCCCCTTCTGGCATTTGGAAGGAACAAGGGAGGTTGAGTTCAAGGTCACTGACCCAGGACAGAGAGAAGGAAGAGAAGAGTTTTTCTCCGGCTCCTTTCTTTTTGATGGAAGAATGAGTCTCTGGCCCCAGATTCTATTGGGGTAACATAGAAAAATTATGCTTCACTACTACTTGCAAAAAAATTTCATTGTTTGTAAATTGGGAATAATAATAGATTTTGTACAGAATTAAGAATTAACGTGACAGGCTATAAAAAGTACCTAACATGATACCTGGCACCTAGTAGTCACTCAATTATTGTTTGTTTCTTTCTGTCTGTCACCAGTATAGTTTTGCACTTTACGTTTAAGTCTTCGATCCATTTTGAGTTAATGTTTGGGAAAGGTGTAAGGTCTTTATTTAGATGAGTATTTTTGTTTTGTTTTGTTTTGCTTTTTTGCATGTGGATGTCCAGTTTTTCCAGCACCATTTGTTGGAAAAACTATCCCTTCTCCATTGGATTGCCTTTGTTCCTTTGTCAAAAATCAATGATTATATCTGTGTGGGTCTTTTTCTGGGCTCTCTGTTCTGTTCCATTTAGTCATTTGTCTATTCCTTCACTAATACCATACTGTTTTGATCACTGGAAAGGTTTTTAAAACCCCTAAAGCCTTATCCCCACAGGAAGCGGTATGAGTAGAAGCAGTGACTAACCAGGGATCCGGTATTTCCTCAGCTCTTATCTTCTCCCTGCTGTGTGTGAATTACAGGATGGGATTCCTAGTCTGTCAAGAGGAGAAGCCAATGCTACAAAGCCAAGGGCTCAGCGAGGGGGCTTGGTAGACTTGCTCTCTTCCTTTCTGTTGATTTAGAGGACAGGAAAATGTCAAAAATGTCTGGTTGGTTAATCTCTGCTTTTTTGGAATTTAAGGACCAAATGGTGACACTTTGCTATGGGCAACTCAAGCATTATATATTCTGTTATTTTTATATATTTTGTTATTTTGTTGCTTGTTCTGGACTGTGAAATTGTTTCCTTTTTACTGCTCGGTCCAGGCACGTCTCATGGCTGCCCATTACAGCCATAGCTGACATCTGTCCTGTGCTTTAGCCAGCGGTTCTCAGAGTATGGTCCTCAATTAGCACATCCCTGGGAAGTCATCTGAAGTGCAAATTCCCAGGCCCTACTTCCAGATCTAATGAATCCAACCTCTGGGATAAAGTCAAGTAAACCTGTGTTTTAACCAAAAAAAAAAAAAAAAAAAAAAAAAAAAAAAGGCACATGGCCAAGTGCCTTTGAGAACCACTAACCTTGAGTTTACAAAAAAATTTTCATTCATTTAATAGTAACATTCTCACATTATTCTCCCAGACAGATGACACGATCTCCCACCTTCACTTTAGAGCTGGAGAAATGAAGGCTTAGAGATGCGTTGAGAGGGGTCTGGAACTGGCCTCTCATAGTTTTTTGTTTTGTTTTGCTTTTTGAGACAGAGTCTTGCTGTCACCTGTGCTATGGCCTTATCATAGCTCACAGCAACCTCAAACTCCTGGGCTCAAGCAATCCTTCTGCCTCAGCCTCCCTAGTATCTGGGACTACAGGCATGCGCCACCATGCTTGACTAAATTTTTTCTATTTTTAGTAGAGACAGGTCTTGCTCTTGCTCAGGCTGGTCTCAAACTCTTGGGCTCCAGTGATTCTCCTGCCTCAGCCTCCCAGAGTGCTGGGATTACAGGCATGAGGCCCCACGCCCCCACCTTGTAGTTATCTTTTTCCGACTGCATTTCAGGGCTGGCCATAGGATGCCCCTGCCTTGGCTGGCCTGCAGGGAGGGAATGGTCCTTTAACACTTCTCGGAACTCGACCCCACCCTTCGGAAGGAGAGTATCACCCGGTCAGCTGCCGAGGGACAGCACTGCCTGCCTCACCTGCTATCCCCAGTTGGCAGCTCTCTCTTCCCTCCTCAGCCCTCCTCCTCTCTTTCTCTGCAGGTGCAGCTGTGGTGATCAGCTGAACCCCTGTGGATGCCTTGTCTTTGCAGAGGAACTGTGAGGCCTCAGAAGCACTGGGTGGAGGGAGGGGCGTCTCTTGGAAACTTGGAAATGAGCTCTCTGAAGGGACAAAAGCTTGGAAGAGTGCCCCTTAGGGCACGGAGTGAAGACTTGCCTGTTTACTTAGGACGTGGACTTGGCATCAGCATAGGAGTTTTATGAACATGGAGGAGGAATTTTGTTGAGTTTGTGGCCTTGTGCTGATTCTTTTGGGGAAGTTGAATGGCATGAATAAGAAATCTTTGATGAGAGAAAAAAATCAGTTTTAGTGAAGTAAATATAGGTTCCCTTTCATTTGTGAATATATTTCTTCCATTGTTGTTACTCCACTCATAAGACGCATACACATACCCAGAGATTCAGATTCCTTTGTCTACCCATCTACTGTGATCTGTGTTGCTTTCTCTCAAGGAGGTACAGCAACTTGGTATCTGCCAGCGTGGCAGTAGGCTCTGGGTGTCACAGGCAGCGGAGGTAGTGGCCTTCTGTTAGTTGATAATTAATGACTGGAGGCATGTGCCCCTCATTCTGTGGTGCGTGCACACACACACACACACACACACACTACCCCTTATACCTTTTTAACTTCCAAGAGTCTTTCAGACATATAAAATTTGCCTTGGTCGAAAGTTTAAAATAACGACTGAAATAATGGATGAAATCCATTTGGGCAGTTTGGTGGTTTAAAGCAAAACTGAACTTTCTACTTTTTGAAAAGTGTTGAATAAATTGCCAAGAATAAAGCTAAGTGGGCAAAGCAAGACCTATTCCTCCCTACTGAGTAGGAAATAAAATTGTGCATATTAGATGACGTCTTGAAGGTTTATTTACTGCTTGGGAAAAGATGCCCTAGAGACCCCGGCTGTTCATGTTAAGACTGAACATGAGGTCAAAATGTGAATTAAATAACACCATGGCAAACTTGGCTGAAAGGGAGTCAGCAGGAGTTTGTGAACCATTCATTCCCCGAATGAAACATCTCCTCCTTAATAAAATATCTGTTTTCTCTCTCTTTTGACCTTGGGCAGTCTATAAAGGACAGTGCCCTTTGTTTGTGATGATCTAATTTCTAAATACATGCCCCCCCCTTATATATTGCTGGTGGAAATGTACAATGGCGCAGCTGCTGGGAAAGACAGTTTGGTGGTTCCTTAAAAAGATAAACACAAAGTTATGTGTGTTTATGACCCAGAAGGTTCTACTTCTATATATATATATATACACACACACACACACACACACACACACACACACACACACACACATATAGTCGAGATAATTGAAAATGAATTGAAAGGGGCAGCCTTGCAAAAATACACCTAACTCCATCTAGGAAAATACCTCATCTCACCTAGGAAAATACCTCATCCTATAACTTTCCCAATAATGGTTGAAGATCAATCCTATGAGTTCTCTCAGTAACAGACACTCTGCAGGAGTTATGTTTTGCACAACTTCTGAAAAAGCTGAATGGATGGAAGAGAGATGTAAATCTCTCTCTTTCAACATTGCTTTTGAGAATCTGCTTTTACAGAGTTCCTGAGTAAACAGCAGAAGAACAAGCTACAGCCTCAAGGATATCTCGAGGACAGAGTCACATCTCCTGTGATAATCTCTTCTCCAAGGAAAGGCAGGAAACCAAGTCTTTTTTTTTTTGAGACAGAGTCTGGCTCTGTTGCCCGAGCCAGAGTGCCATGGCATCAGCCTTGCTCACAGCAACCTCAAACTCCTGGGCTCAAGCAATCCTGTTGCCTCAGCCTCCCAAGTAGCTGAGACTACAGGGACGCGCCACCATGCCCAGCTAATTTTTTCTATATATGTATTTTTAGTTGTCCATCTAATTTCTTTCTATTTTTAGTAGAGACGGGGGTCTCACTCTTGCTCAGGCTGGTCTTCAACTCCTGACCTTGAGTGATCCCACCTCAACCTCCCAGATTGCTAGGATTACAGGTATGAGCCACCACACCCGGCCTAGGAAACCAAGTCTTGGACTTTGACATCCTTGCGGTTTTTGTTATTTACCTGCTGCCAAGAAGAAAGAAAGGAGGACATGTAGCAGTTTCTTAACTCTACCCTGCCATTTTTGCAACCCCCTTTAAAAAGCCCCAATCGATTATTTTCAGGGCCAACACATCTTCCTCTTTCCACCTCCGTGCTGGTCCTTTCTCCTTCCCTTGGGGTAAAGTAAGTAAATAAACCTTTTCTTTCTATCCTAATCTCTGTCTGGAGAAATCTTTCTCAAGACCCCCATGCACTGGCATTGCCACCCTAACACATATGTTCATACAAAAACTTGTATGCAAATGTTTATAGTAACATTATTCATAGTAGACAAAAAGTGGAAACAACCCGAATGTCCATCAGCTGAGGAGCAGATAAACAAAATGTGGTATAACCATACACTGGAATATTATTCAGCTGTAACAAGAATGAAGTACCGATGCACGCCATGACTTGGATGAAATTTGGAAACATTTTGCTAAGGGAAAGAATCCGGAATCAAAGGGCTGCATTTTGTTGGATTCCATTTACATGAAATGTGCAGAATAGGCGAATCGTCCTTCCACAAAATTCCTATGTTGAAGTCCTAACCCCCAGTACATCAGAATGTGACTGTTTTTGAATATAGGGCCTTAAAAGAGGTGATGACATCCTGTGGGTGGGCCTAATCCAACAACACTGGTATCCTTATAAGTGGAAGAGATTAGGACACAGTCACCAAGGGAGACCATGTGACAGCAAAGCGAGAGACCCCAGCAGAAACAACTAATAGGGCTAGTCAGGTCTGAGCAGGGTGTCTAGGGTGTTGTCACCTAGTGTAGAGTTTTATTTAAGAGTCATTGGAAGGTCTTTAAGTAGGAGTCTACAGATCTGATGAATATTTGGGAGATTGAGTTTGCTTGGAGGTTCCAACTAGGAGGACTAACGCACCCCTGACCCTAGACCCAGAGGTCAACATCTCTATGAACCCAGGGGCTGGATTAAA